>SJYQ01091872.1:143513-208143 GCA_006410935.1 Redunca redunca | reverse complement strand
ATATATCATTTGGGTATTTTCATCTATTAAATCCGTGTGTATTTTGCTTTAAAATACTTATTATTTATATATCAGTATACATATAACTTATGTATGTAATGAGCAGCATATATATTTTATTTTTTTATTTTTAATTGGAGGAGGTGGTTGTTATTATTCAGTTGCTAAGTTGTATCCAACTGTTTGTAACCCCTGGACTGCAGCATGCCAGGCTTACCAATTGGAAGATAATTGCTTTATAATTTATTGGTTCCTGCCACACAAAAGCATGAATCAGCCATAAGTATACATATGTATCCCCTCCCTCTTATGCCTCCCTCCCACCCCTATCCCACCCCTCTACACTGTCACAGAAGACAGGGTTGAGCTCTTTGTGTTATATACCAACTTTCCACTAGCTATCCATTTTACACAGGGTAATGTATATATTTCAGTGCTACTCTTTCAATTCATCCCACCCTCTCCTTCCCCCATGGTGTCCACAAGTTCATTCTCTATGTCTGTGTCTCTGTTCCTGCCCTGCAAATAGATTCATCAGTATCATTTTTCTAGATTCCATATGTATCCATTAAGATATGAGACTGCAACATACGTATTTTCAAAGCAGAATTCGGATCATACCTCAAGTAGGGAAGAAAGCAGGTTACAAAACTATATCTGTGTACTTTTCAGTGTTGTTGTGTGTTCTTTTAAAACATAATATTTGAAGACTGGTTTTCCCCAATGGCTCAGCAGTAAAGAACCCGCCTGTTCAATGCAGGAGATGCAGGTTCAGTCCGTGGGATGGGAAGATCCCCTGGAGAAGGAAATGGCAACCTTTCCAGTATCTTTGCCTGGGAAACAGAGGAGCCCGGCGGGCTACAGTCCATGTGGTTGCAAAAGTGTTGGACATGACTGAGCAACTAAATAACAACAATAATTTGAACACTGCAGAATACTTTCTCACATGTCTATATAATAATTTTATCAGTCTTTTTAGTTGGACATTTAAGTTATTTCCATTTTTCACTGTTCTAAATGAATAGCACTAAAATGTATTAGCACTACACTGAAAACGCGGTTTACATCTGAATTTGTGTACCTCCATTTCTATCCTGAAGATAAATGTTAAGGATTAAGTTGCTGTATCACATGATAGGGAGTCCCTGGTGGCTTCGGTAAAGAAATCTGCCCGCAGTGCAGGAGACCTGGGTTCAATCCCTGGGTCGGGACCATCCCCTGGAGGAGGGCATGGTAACGCATATCAGTATTCTTGCCTGGATAATTCCATGGACAGAGGAGCCTTACGGGCTACAGTCCATGGGGTTGCAGAGAGTTGAACACTACTGAGTGACTTACACACACACATCACAGGATATGGGCGTATTTTGAAGACTTTTGCTATATACTGACCAAAAGGGTTAGCCCAGTATACCATCCCCCTGCTGCTCCTGCTGCTGCTTCTAAGTCACTTCAGTCGTGTCCAACTCTGTGTGATCCCACAGATGGCAGCCCACCAGGCTCCCCCGTACCTGGGATTCTCCAGGCAAGAACACTGGAGTGGGTTACCATTTGCTTCTCCAATGCATGAAAGTGAAAAGTGAAAGTGAAGTCGCTCAGTCATTTCTGACCCTCAGCAACCCCATGGACTGCAGCCTCCTAGCCATGTGTGATAAGGATGTTTGTTTCCTCACACCCACATCAGTTCTGGGCATGTTAAATCTCAGGGCAAGGTTTCTAAAAGTGCTTTTTTACCATCTCTCCATCTGTTTTGCCCTCTCCTTTCCTAATAGCAGATGTGGAGTAAGTATGGGTTGGGGGAAGGATCTGATAGGAGTCTCTGAAGGGGCCCAGGGGTTTATTTTGTGGATTGAGTTTTGGGTGCAGTCTGCTCGAGGCATGCACACTGCTGGTGAGGTCGCCAGATGGGCGCCTGACACTGTCCCGTCAGCGTGTCCTAGGGACGCGTTCGGTTGGAGAGCCTCACCTGCTGCTGGACCCTTTGTGGGACACGAGTGGACCCCATGTGAGCTTCTGGGCCACACACGGAAAGTTGGGCGTGTGTATGGAGCCTCATCAGAGTCCTGACCACGCCCGAGGCTGAGAAACAAGGCACATGCACCCCGCCTCCCAACGCCCCGCCCTGACACACACACAGAACCACACGTTCGCCATGAGTTCCTAGGAAGTTTGAGTTGTTAAACTGAACTGCTGCCACAAAAGAGGAGCAATGGCGGCCACCACCGTGACACGCATGTATAAGATGAAATGGACCTGCTACCCCGTCAGTAGCAGGATTCCCATGGATTCCTGTGGTTCTTGGGTCTTTTTCTTGTTTCTCGTCAAGCCCTAGACGAGAGATGCTGTTTAAAGCCAAACAGCGATTTTGACCAGGTAGCTTTTCCTCTCGTCTTGTGGTGTCCGTCATTTAAGGTATGTGCCGCTGTGGCTGCTTCTCTGAGTTATCATGAGTTCAGGGCAGTGGGTGTTACTACTGCTGGGTCATCTCTTTGTCCCATGGGGGAGCTGCCTTGTCAGTCACTGGCCTCACAGGGCCCAGGCCCAAACCGTGGGAGCATCTGTAAACCTACACTGGAAGGGGATGGCGGCTCTACCAAGGCCAGTGAGAATACCTGTCATCTCTGGGAGCCCAGGAGTGATGGTAAATGTTCTCTCATATTATTAGGAAACTATTTAAGCACCTCCTGTGTTAGCATTCCTTAGTGGGATTTATTTAGATGCAAACACTAAAGAAAATATGGTTTCTTCTCGAGGGAAGTCAATTGCCTTATGGGGAGACAGGCCAGAAACACATGAATGGGGGTACTGAGATGATGCTCGAATAGAGCGGGTGTCAGTTGGAACTGACTCAGCACGTCTTAGAGGTGAGCGCAGTCAGTTGGTTATGGACACAGCTTGGCAGGAGGAAAGGACTAGGGGAACTTCTTGGACCAGTGTCACGGGTAAGTTGTTACCAGACTGCAATACCTGTAGTAAACAGGTGTGCTTAGCAAGGCTTTCTTTCAGTTGAGCACCTGAGCTTGGTATGGATATTGAGGTACCACCTGAGATGTCCTTCCAAAGAGCTCGTATGTTCCTTGCCTCGTTGGATTCTCACGACAGCTCTCAAAGGCTGACGGAGGAGCTATAACGCCATGTCTCCCAGGGTCCACAGTTCCCACAGCGTGGCTAAAGCAAGCGGATAAGTCAGGGACTCTTGGCTCTGCCACATTTTATTGGGACCTATAAAGCTCGTGGTGGCAATAATTACCTCAGTCTGTTGCAGAGTTCTCAGAACGGGAGACTTTAACCCCCCCCTTTCTCTTTCCACAGAAGCAGCAGCAAAAAGAAGCCCTCATTCTCTTCTTCAACAGAACAGCTGAAGCTAAAATCCCATCTGTTATGTAAGTGGTTACCAAGTGTTGCTTCTCTCTTCTCTTTTTTAAAAAGAAACACCTGTTACCTTAGCCCATCAGGATGGCTTTATTGTTCTGTAAGAAATGATTGTGTTAGTCACTCAGTCATATCCGACTCTTTGCGACCCCATGGACTGTTGCCCACCAGGTTCCCCCGTCCATGGCATTTTCCAGACAAGAATACTAGAATGGGTAGCCATTCCCTTCTCCAGGGAATCTTACCAACTCAAGAATTGAACCCGGGTCTCCTGCATTTCAGGCAGACTCTTTATCATCTGAGGCTTGAATCCTAGTTGCCTTGAATATACAGCCTCATGGCTCAAGAGGCATAAGTAGGCTTGTAGCTGGAACACCTCGTGGATGTGACTGAGGACCCTGAGTGATCATGTCTTAACCCAAGGAAGTGGAGCTGTGGCCACTTCCAAGGAGGGCAGAATAACCCAAACACTGAAGTGAAGTGTTCCTCTTCTGAGAACTGTGCTCACTTGCCTGTAGGAGGAAATTAGGGGTTTCATAGAAGACTTAGAAGCTGCCTTTCAGAGAGTCTCTAGTCTTCTCCAAAGACGTGTTTCAGCCATCATTTACCTAAATAAGAAAGAAAGTGAATGTCAGGGTTTGTTCAAAAGATATGGGCAAGTAGCTGTTGTCACACTTGAGTCTCCTTCTGCCTTTTAAACTAAAGCTGAAGTGATGAATTCTGTCCTTAAAATTATTCAGTGACTTGAAAAAAATTGTCTGCTTTTGCTAAAGAAAGAAACCCCCACTGCTTTTCACATATCACTGTGATAGAAGCTTGAAGCGAGTCTAACGACGTGGAGCTTGCCTAATTTTTATTGTTTAACATTCGTATGAGACTCCGGCAGGATAATGGTCCAAGTGATTAGGTTACAATGAAAGGAATTCAGCGTGGGTTAAGTTTCGTGGATAAACTGAGCCACACAGCCTACCCGGCCCCTCACTCAGCCCCTGCATTGCCCAGCCTCCCTGGCCTCTCCCTCTGCATCCTCATATGTGGTTGGGGAGTGAGTTCACCTCATTGTTCCAATTGCAGGCTCTCCGCATGGACCACTGAGTAGAGTGCCCACTGAGTGTGGGGCAGCCCTCCTTCACCCTCTGGGTACTACCCTTTTCATTTATGATACTGCTAAGAGACTAATGAACTCCAGGTGTGGTTTTTATAGCCTGAAAACTTCTCTCTTAGACACCAACTGAAATTGCCCCGACCAACCCATTTCTCACGTGCCACTGGATAACAGATAGCAAGGGTGTCAGCCCTTCTTTGCCCTTCCCTTGCTTTCTCAGCTTGTGACCTACAAAACCCAGGGTCCCTTGAGTGCTGGCTCAGAGCCACCCATTCCCCCTAGAAATTTAAATCTAGCCATTTTTCCATCTTGTAAAGAAACTTTGGTTAGACCTTGACTTAGCATGGTTATGCTGCTATAACAAAACTATCATAGGCCATGTGCCTTAACAAACTTGTATTTCTCACAGTCCTAGAGGCTAGGAAGTCCAAATTCAAGGTGCTGGCAGATTCAGAGTCTGGTGAGAGTTCTCTTCTGGCTTGTAGACAGCAGTCTTCTTGCTGTGTCCTCCCTTGCAGAAGGGGCACGAGTACTCTGGGGCTCTCTTTTGTAAGAAAGCTGGCTCCATCTCCTCCCATAGGCCCCAGCTCCCAATACCATCACATTGTGTGTAAGGCTCTTCAGTCCAACTCTGTGACCCTGTGGGCTGCAGCCTACCAGCTCCTCTGTCCATGGGATTCTCCTGGCAAGAATACTGGAGTGGGTGGCCATTTCCTTCTCCAGGGGAATCTTCCTGACCCAAGTATTGAACCCTCATCTCTTGCGTCTCCTGCATCTGTAGGCAGGTTCTTTACCACTAGGGCCACCTGGGAAGCCTGAACCATCACACTGGGGTTTAGGATTTCAACATATGAGCTAGTGGGCAGGGACACAAACATTCAGTCCCTAACATATTTTATACATACTTTTTCAAAATCCTATGATAAATTACATAGTGATTTATAGTTTCCAACAGTTCTAACATCTATTAACTCATTTCACATTTACAGCCTCTTTCGTGAGATCAGTTAAATAAGTTGAATAAGTTAAAATGTAGAAACTGAGTAAATCTCATGTAAATCTTTAAACTTCAGAGTCACACAGCTAGTAAGTAGAAATTAGATTATAAATCTTAAAACTCCGATTTCCTCTGATAGTTGCTTTTCTTTCTTTCTTCCTGTTGTTGGTTTTCATTTTAATGGACATCTTTCAGTATAAAGCCAAGGTTATTGTGGTTGGCAAATATTTCCAGCCTGGTAGCCTAGGGACGTGAGGAAGGCAGAGCAGCGGTGCCATGTCTGAGACGCAGAGGGGAGAAAAGCATTAGGAAAATTGGGGGCCGTGGTGTTTATGGCCTGAGCAAGTTGATTTTATGGCCTTGTGACTTTTGGATGATGTAGTAATAAATGTTTTTGCTTATATCATGGCAAATTTTATGTCTCTCAAACTAATTAGATTCTGCGAACCAACAGTTCACAGATTAAAGTCAACTCCATACTGTGGTTGACCATAGTGTTTTTTGAAAATAATTCTTAAATGTTAAGAAGACTGTCCACTTACCTTTTCACCACCTGCCCATACTGTGGTAGGAAGCCTTAGAGATTTGCCCTCTAAGGGGAGCAGTGTCTGTTCTCTGCCCAGACACCCATGTGTGCGTCCTCTCTGCTGGGCTCACCTTCCTGCTGCCTGTGCAGGAGCCTTGACCTGTATTGAGACTGGGAACCCTCTGCAGGGCATTAGTGCCAGGGCAAGCCTTAGGGTCTGCTGACTGAGCGACCTTCCTCCCTACAGCTCTCGGCGGTCACTGCCTTCCTTTAAGGCCACAGCTAAAGATAAGGAGCAGAAAGTCAAGAAAACAACACAATGGATGGGGACTTGTCTGGTGGTCCAGTGGTTAAGACTCTGAGTTTCCAAAGCAGGGGGTGTGGGATCAATTCCTGATCAGGGAACTAAGAGCCATCGTGTCCCATGGCACAGCCAAAAAGTAAATAAGAAGAATAAAAATATTAGGAAAAAAAAAAGTAGTTTAAAAAAACCCACAGTGGAAGGAGAAGAGAAATAAAGGGAGGAAAAAAGACCACGTAAACAAGGGCTTTTCACCCCCTATTCCTTGGCCTTGAAAAGAATTCACTTAACACTGCCTTAACTGCAGGCCCTGGCGTGCAGTGTGCTGGGGAAGGGAGCTGGAGAGCTATCCCCGACCCGTCTCCTGAGTATGAGCACATGTATGCGTGTGCATGCTCAGTGGTGTCTGACTCTGTGACACGACTCCTCTCCCCCAGGCTCCTCTGTCCATGGAATTTCCCAGGCAAGAATACTGGAGTAGGTTGCCATTTCCTGCTCACTTCTCAGTACTACATTGCCCGAAATTTGATTACCGTCAAGAATCCCTTAATCCCTGCCCAGGCGTTTTCTGATCTATAGACAGCACTTCAGTTTTTATTGAAAACACACTTGAATGATAATAGCAGCCAAAGTGAAAACTGTTAATTATCTAGTATGATCTCAGGTTATAAGAACGTTTCAGTAACCTGTCAGAAACATATAAAACATAAAGATACTTCGACTTATTTGTGTTTGGGAGATGACTAAAAAGTATGGAAGAGTTCTGTACGTGGCAGAAGATGACTTCCCTACACCTTCTGAGGGCGAGAGGGAAAGGTCAGCTCCCAGAGGAGGGAGTAGATGGGCCACGGAGGCAGGTACCCCAAAGGTGTCTGCCATAGATGCAGTCACTTTTCCGTAACTAACTTCAGTCGGATTGCATATGTTTTCAATTTATTGTTGTCTTTGTTAAATGCAGCGAATATGTCCTGGACCTGCTAGAAAGTGGACGAGAGAAGTTTCTTGTGTTTGCGCACCATAAGGTGGTTCTGGATGCAATTACTAAGGAGCTTGAGAGGAAGGTAAGTAAGCACCCTTTGAAATTCAGCACAGGATGCTTTTCTTGTTTGTGCGTTGGCTGCTGAGTTGTTTTGAGCAGGCCGAGATCAGATCTGAGCAAAGCAGGGAGATGAAGTTTTCCGGAACCATTGCTGAAGACTTTCTGAAGGATTTTTCTTGCTTTTAGAACCATGAACATGTTTGTTTTAACCCATCTTTTAAATTTTTTTTTGAATTTTAATTGCTTTGAAAGTGAAAGTGTTAGCTACTTAGTCGTGTCCAACTCTTTGCAACACCTTGGACTGTAGCCAACCAGGCTCCCCTGTCCATGGGATTCTCCAGGTGAGAATACTGGAGTGGGTGGCCTTTCCCTTCTCCAGGGCATCTTCCCGACCCATGGATCGAACTCAGGTCTCCTGCATTGCAGGCAGATTCTGTACTGTCTGAGCTACCAGGGAAGCCTTCAGTTCAGTTCAGTTCAGTCGCTCAGTCGTGTCCGACTCTTTGCAACCACATGAATCTCAGCACGCCAGGCCTCCTTGTCCATCACCAACTCCCGGAGTTCACTCAGACTCATGTCCATCGAGTCAGTGATGCCATCCAGCCATCTCATCCTCTGCTGTCCCCTTCTCCTCCTGCCCGCAGTCCCTCCCAGCATCAGAGTCTTTTCCAATGAGTCAACTCTTCGCATGAGGTGACCAAAGTACTGGAGTCTCAGCTTTAGCATCATTCCTTCCAAAGAAATCCCAGGGCTGATCTCCTTCAGAATGGACTGGTTGGATCTCCTTGCAGTCCAAGGGACTCTCAAGAGTCTTCTCCAACACCACAGTTCAAAAGAATCAATTCTTCGGCACTCAGCTTTCTTCACAGTCCAACTCTCACATCCATACATGACCACAGGAAAAACCATAGCCTTGACTAGATGGACCTTTGTTGGCAAAGTAATGTCTCTGCTTTTAAATATGCTATCTAGGTTGGTCATAACTTTCCTTCCAAGGAGTAAGCGTCTTTTAGCTTCATGGCTGCAATCATGAGGTATAATTATAGGTACATGTGATCCATCTGTACATGCAATGACTGGGATGAGTCTCTGGGCAATGATGCTGAGTAGAGACCACAGCCCAGAGTTTACATAGTGTTTGACTCTATATAGCACTTCTGACATGGAACATTTTTAAAATGCGGGCCAGATTAGTAGGGTGAGAGGGAAGCAGGAGGGAAGTGGGCAGAGCTATAAAAGGGCCACGGAGCATCCCTGTGTGGTTAGAACCATTCACTGTCTCCACTGTGAAGGCAGATATGTGAAAACCTACATGTGGGATAAAACTGTATAGAACACATACACGAGTCTCAGTAAAATGGAAAATTGAATACGGCCAGTGGATTGTATCAAAGTTAGTCTCCTGGGTATAATATTATGCTATAGTTTTACCAACATTGGGCTTCCCTGGTGGCCCAGATGGTAAAGAATCTGACTGCAATGCAGGAGATCTGGGTTTGATCCCTGGGTCGGGAAGATCCCCTGGAGAAGGGAATGGCTACCCACTCCAGTATTTGGGAGAACTCTGGAGAATTCCATGGACCGGGGAGCCTGGTGGGCTATAGTCCATGGGGTCGCAAAGAGCTGAACACAGCCCAGCGACTAACAAATACTTCAGTTTTTACCAATATTATCATTGGGGTAATGGATAAGGAATCCCTCTGTTTTATTGCTTAATACATACGCAAACCTACAGTTCTGTCAACACAAGGTTCAGTTTGAAAGGAAAGGCCAGAAAAAAAGCTCAGAAAGCAGTTCAGAGGGCGCCTGTTGGAGCTCGGAGCCCAACCGCCTCTCCCCCTGTTCCTGCAGCGCGTGCAGCACATCCGAATCGACGGCTCCACCTCCTCTGCCGACCGCGAGGACCTCTGCCAGCAGTTTCAGTTGTCCCAGGGCCCCGCGGTGGCCGTGCTGTCCATCACTGCCGCCAACATGGGCCTCACCTTCTCCTCGGCTGACTTGGTGGTGTTCGGGGAGCTGTTTTGGAACCCGGGGGTGAGGGGCGCGCGTCCAGGGGCTGGGGGAGGCGAGAGGCGGGGCTTGTGCGCGCGGTCCCTGGTGCTAGCGTCAGGGCCCCTTGCTGTCCGTCCGCTTCACAAACAGATCTTAGGTCTTCACAGCCCCTGCCTTGTAGCAGGATTATCGACTCCATCTGATTATCAATGGGTAGGCTGACGTTCTGAAGAAACCTCCGGATCCACCTCTCCCTGAAGACGCTCAGAGAGCATAGCTGTCACTTAAGGGGAGCACGTGGCAGCCCCGGTCCCAGGCCTCTGCCTTCCTACCCTGAGCCCCTTTTATCCACCACCCCTGGGAGCCACTTTAGTGAAGGGGCCACAGCAGGGAGACCACGGTGGGTGTTCCCTGGACATGGCCACGGTGCCCACTGGCCTTATCTGATGAGCTGACTACCGTGGCAACAGACAGAAGACATTTGTTGGGACTTGTAAAGTTTTATCCTCAACTCCAGAAAGAAGGTCTTTCCCTCCTGACATCCTGACTGGGTGTGGCTCTCACTGCCACACACTGGCAACGGCCATAACAATGATGATGGGGGGCTTAGAGGTGGAAGGCTTCTTAGAATAGAAACCATGGCTGGTGGGTTTCATTGTTTGTTGTAGGATGTACCATGTTATAAAAAAAGCCACCCTACCCCTGATCCTATCTGGTCTCTGCCCAGGTACAGTATTTTTATCTATTTAGAAGATAACTTTTCATTCCACTAAGGAAGACAGAAAGTATGCCGGGTCCCCTTTGTCACGGCTGGTGGCAGAGCTGCAGCTCAGCCTCCGTCCGCAGTGCCCAGCACCGGGCCCAGCCCTGGGGAGCCATCCACACCTGCAGCTACAGATTGAGTTCCCCGTGTTGCCCAGTGCTGTGTTTCCCTCTCCCTTTTGTCAGACAACAGGTTGTTTGTGGGCAGGGGCTCATAGGCCCCCAGCCGTGTGACACACGGTGAGGAGGCTGGGCTGTGATGGACCGAGCAGCCTCGACCTGCCTCCATCCTGCCGCACGCCCCGCAGGTGCTGATGCAGGCTGAGGACCGGGTGCACCGCATCGGACAGTTGAGCTCTGTGAGCATCCACTACCTGGTGGCGAGAGGCACGGCTGATGACTACCTCTGGTGAGGCCGCTGGCTGGCCCGGCAGTTGGGCTTGACACCAGTGATGTATTTTCTTTGCTCCCTGAGAGCCTCTGCTTTGGGGGAGCTCTCCAGGGACCCACACAGAAGACTCACTGGTAGTGCCCTCCCCCTTTCATCATGACCCTGTCTGGCCTCCTGCGCAGCGTTACTGTGACTGCAGTGGGGTGGGGGGAATGCGGAAACCTTGCAGGAATAAGAGTACGTGGCTCCTTCCCACTGACCTGAGAAAAGGGAGGAGAACATACTGGGATGAAACGTAGGTGAGATTTTATTTGTAAAACACTGTTCCCAGTCGTGAAGGCTCTTGCTTAGACAGGAAATGCCCCCGTTGTCCCCTTGTGATGTCTGCTGGTACCATAAGGCCACATTTTCAGTGATGCTGCTGGGCCATCCAAAGAAGGTGGCTCACTTGGGTCATGCAGTGCTTTCTTAGCAGAACTGGGATAAAATTTTCAACTCTATGGAGTTTCATGTCCATTACCTAAGAGAAAGATCTCAAAATGCTCCCTCCCAGTTCCATTTATCCCTTCCTGATAATAAGTTTCTTGATTATCTAATATGTTTCCACCACCTACCTCTGTTTCTAGCATGATGACTGAGGCATCTGACCTTCACTTTGTGTGTGGCTTGCTTCTTCCCTGTCTCTGTTAGTGGATTTTGTTATTCAGGCCGCTCATAACAGCACAAGGTCCAGAATTTTGTTGTAATGGCATTTATTTCATACACATCTCCCAGCAGAAAGAACTTTGAGTCTGAGATCTGAGCCCTGACTTGGTTTGTTTACAATAGAGAGGAAGTAGGTGTTTCAGGATGGGTGTTCGTGCCTGGAGAGCTGCAGAGATGTGAGACAGTAAGCTGTCCCGTAAGCTCGGGGGGGTGGTCTTGTAATCAGTCTGCCAGGTCCATGCAGTGCAGCTCCTTTGTTCTCCAACAGGCCCCTGATTCAAGAGAAGATTAAAGTTCTGGGTGAAGCCGGGCTCTCTCAGACCAATTTTTCAGAAATGACAGAAGCCACAGATTACTTCTACAAGGTAACACCAGCCCGTGGCTCCCTGCACTGGGCCATCCTGAGGTTTGGAACAGGGAGGTGTGAATCACTCCTGGAATCTCCCCCAGGCTGAGAGCCGAAATAAACGGCTGCAGTCGTTCTCAGGTCAATCCATGTCTGCATCCCTTTATGGAGAAGTGCTGACATCAACTCCTGCTGCTTTTCACATACCCTCCTGCTGCTGCTGCTGCTGCTGCTGCTGCTGCTGCTGAGTCACTTCAGTCGTGTCCGACTCTGTGCAACCCCAGAGACGGCGGCCCACCAGGCTCCCCCGTCCCTGGGATTCTCCAGGCAAAAACACTGGAGTGGGTTGCCATTTCCTTCTCCAATGTGTGAAAGTGAAAAGTGAGAGTGAAGTCGCTCAGTCGTGTCCGACTCTTAGTGACCCCATGGACTGCAGCCTACCAGGCTCCTCTCTGTCCATGGGATTTTCCAGGCAAGAGTACTGGAGTGGGGTGCCATTGCCTTCTCCTAGATCCTCCTAAAACCAGAGCCTCCAAATTCTGCCATCAGGCCAAACTGACAAAAAACTCCCCATGCAAACTGCTAAATTGTTGCAAAAAGTGCATAGCACCACTCAGCAGGCTGGCCAGCAGAACATGTCCCCAGCCCACAGTGGGGAGTGTTTCACATAGGGTTTTGCTTTCATGTACATATTTTCCCCTCTATAGCTGCATTTTATTCTCAGTGTCTCCCCGTTTTATAAAGGGGTGAACAGAGATTTGCATAGGAGTAAGACTAGCCCACAACTGCCCTGCAAATCTCTGTTTACCCACTCCAATATTCTTGCCTGGAGAATTCCATACACAGAGCAACCTGGCGGGCTACAGTCCATGGGGTTGCCAAGAGTTGGACACGGCTGAGTGACTAACACTTTCACTTTCACACAAGCTGGCCCACAGTCACGGGTCACGTGAAGCCAGCTCAAGGCAGAAGGCTTCCGGGCTGGGCCAGCATTCCCTGTGTGACAGCCTCTATTACTATCAAGGAGAGTAAGAGGCCCATGAGCATCCTTCCATGACCGGCTGGGCTTTGTCAGAAGGGCTGAGAGATCTGTTTGCCTCTGGTGAGAACAGCCTGGGCCCAGCAGGCCTGCCCTGGCCTAGCTCTCCAGCCCCATGCCAGCTACAGCCCTTCTTCCTCCATTTCTGTGAAACAAGGAAGAGAGGCATGAGAGGTGCAAAGACTCCCAGGGCTGGTCTTCATTCACTTGCTCAGGTGGTTGACGAGGAAGGTGAGAATTCAGGAGGTCCTGAGAGGATTGTGTCTAAAGAGTGAACTTGGACAGAGGTCTGAGCCTTGTGCTGAAAGACAGCCTTGGTCTTTAGTAAACTGAGGTACGACCATCAAAGCTGAGTTTAAATCAACACAGTCTTGTAGGTGATTCTAAGACTTGTCTGAGGGTGTGATCTTTACATTTACTTAAAACTAAATTCTTTTTTCAGGATGTAATTATTGGGATAAATTAGACTCGGAGGAGATATAAATTATAATATAAATTATCCTTACAGTTAATAAGCCAATTTTAAAAAACAACTTTATTTTTAAACGTTTTAAAGAACTCTCTAATTCAGTTGAATAATGACTGTTTTGACAGAGCCTTTCTTATTATTTGCCCTTTAAAAGAAAAAAATCCTTATTTTTAAAGGATTCTCAACTAATAGGTTTTGTTTATAACTCATTTACTTATACTGGCCTGACCCTCAGTTGCTCTGAATTAATTAAGAATTTCTGCCTAAAAGTACAAATGCAAGATAATGCAAATGGAGTTTATCAATATTTATTTTGATTAGTAATTAAAACTGAAAACTTTATAAACTGTTAGGACAAGAAAATGTTGCCTCCTTGTATAGGAGCCAAAAGCAAAACAGGTCATGTCTGCCTGCCTGCTGAGAGGGGAAGTGAAATATTTGTCTGATCTTGGAATTTGCTTCCCTTTGTGCGTGCTCCAGATTAGCACAGAGCTTTGCCATCACAGATGCCAATGAACATGGACAGCTACTTCTATGTGGAGTAGGCTTGCCTTGTGAGCAGCATTTCCTTGACTTTTAGTTGCCCAGACAGAAGCTTGATGAAGGTTATCGTAGAGGGGGGCACATGGCTGCTATGAGCCTGATCTTAATTACCTTTAATGTCATGTCCCATCTGAATATTTGGGATCCTGAATGGTGAGCGAACGTAGGGCACAGGTTACTGAATAATCTAGAGTCCTTGCAAGATCAGTTTTCAAGAACTTAGCGTCACCGTGGAAGGCTTTCATGAAAGCAAAGAAAGAGTGGCTAGTTGGGTTGAGACCTGACTAGCAGGTCTCAGCCTGCTAGGGCCTGGAAGCAGACTTGATGAGGTAGACACAGGGCGCCCAGTGATGTGACAGGAGAATCTTAGAGGGCAGTCTAGAGGGAAAAATCAGGCCTGGGCCAGACCTGTGGGCAGGTGATGTGGGAAGAGGCCTGCGGCAGGAAGTGCAGTGAAACCATTTCAGGTCCAGGCAGGCACAGAGCCGTGTGGCCCAAGTAAACAAACTGCCTGCAAGGTACCTACGAGGGGTCAGAGGGAGAAGCCAACCTTGATGTGTGAGATATGGAATCAGGACACCCCCGTGATCACAAGCCCGGGGGACTAGGTGAGAAGTGGGAGACCATCAAAACCAGGGAACGGGAGCTGGTTCGGAGATGTAGGATTGAGGTGAGAGATGGCTGTGGTTTTTAGACAGGCTTGGTTTTATGGACCTGTGGGAAGTCACTGGAGATACTGAACATGTGCCTCTGGGTTGAATGATGGTCAGGCCTGGGAGCTGAGTCAGAGAAGAGGTCAGCAGAGGGGTGAGAACGAGCCCATCATGTGTTGTGGTCGTAACCACTGGGTGTGATTTTAGCCCTCCACTGTTGTCATCAGCACATAGGCACAGTTGTAATCATTGTAACTTCAGGGTAGTCAGAAACGGGTGCATGTATCTACTTATCAGTACGTCAAGTGTGTGTTTTATAACCACTCTGAAAATTAGGTGTAAACCATGGCTGAACACACTGATTTGGGAGTTGACTTAGCAGTTTAACTAACCTCTTCATGGAAAAAGGCCTTGGAGGAAGTGAGAGCTTGGGAGCTATTTCATCATTGAGATAGCGATTTGTAAAGTTAGAAAGGAGAAGCATTCCCAACATAAATTAGTGTGAGAGCAGGTCCTTTGTTGCTTTCACAACCATTTCTTTTTTTTTTTTTCCCAACAAGCCGTAGAGAAGAAGCCAGACATGAAGGCAGTAAGGCTGCTCGAGTGATAAATAGTTTTCTGAGCTGGTCCCACAGGGGTGGAGGAAAAGTCAGCGTTAACGCCTGGTTACTGATGTCTTTTCTCCCTCTGATGAAGGACTCAAAGCAGCAGAAGATCTACGACCTATTCCAGAAGTCCTTCGAGGAAGACGGAAGCGATATGGAGCTCCTGGAGGCAGCAAAGTCCTTTGATCCAGCTTCCCAGGACACGGGAGACACCCTGGATGAAAGCACATTGACGGGCAGCCCAGTGAAGAAGAAGAAATTTGGATTTTTTGATAACTGGGACAGCTTTACCTCTCCTCTGTAAGAGGAGGGGGGAAAAGCATTAAAAATCATGGAATTTATTAAAACAATGTAAGGCTTTTTATTTTTTTTGAAGCGTATGCTCCTCTCGTCCTTACTTCAGTGTTGGTCTCTGTCTCCAAGCCCAGTGGGTTACCAGGCCAAGTGTCAGCATTTCCTTTCATTATGTGTGGGTTTGCCCGGATCTTAATTAATCTTAGCTTGACCTACCGAGAAACAGATAAGTAGGTCGTAGTAATGGTGAATCATGTTCTTTAATTAACAAGGTGCTTCCTCCACAGCCCCTGAAATCTAGACTCTTTTAAATGTATTGATTCACCAAATATTTATAGAGCACTTAATATGTGCCAGGCCCTGTTGTAGGTGCTGACAGGGGTTCACTAAACAAAGAAGGAAAGTACATGCTTTTGCCAAGGTTATCATATTAACAGGAGAGGCAGTATTTTTCTATAAAGAAAGGTAAAATAAGTTAAGTGTGTAGAGCAGGGGTTGACAAGCTTTTTCTATAAATAGCCAGAGTGATTAATTTTGCCTTGATGGGTCAGGATGTTTGTGTTGGAACCACTCGGCTGTACCGCTGTGGTGCAGAATCAGCCATAGACAATCCGGAAACGAGCGACTATGGCTCTTTTCCAATAAAACTCTATTCCAGACACTGAATTTTGTACTTCATATAATTTTCATATGTCATGAATTACCATTCTTCTATTTTCAACCATTTAAAAATGTAAAAACTGGACTTGGCTCACAGGCCCTACAGAAACAGGCAGTGAGCAGAATTTAGACCACAGACCATGGTTTGCCAACCCCTGGTGTAAAGTAATACCGTCCAATAGAAACAAGACATAAGGCACATATGTGATTTTAATTTTCTGAAGAGCATTTTTAAAAACAAAGGAGGACCAACTTAGTAATACTTTAACCCAGTACAGTCAAGGTACTGTCATTTCAACATCAGTTCAGTTCAGTTCAGTTGCTGAGTCGTGTCTGACTCTTTGTGACCCCATGAATCGCAGCACGCCAGGCCTCCCTGTCTATCACCAACTCCCGAAGTTCACTCACACTCACGTCCATCGAGTCCGTGATGCCATCCAGCCATCTCATCCTCTGCTGTCCCTTTCTTCTCCTGCCCCTAATCCCTCCCAGCATCAGAGTCTTTTTCCAATGAGTCAATTCTTCTCATGAGGTGGCCAAAGTACTGGAGTTTCAGCTTTAGCATCATTCCTTCCAAAGAAATCCCAGGGCTGATCTCCTTCAGAATGGACTGATTGGATCTCCTTGCAGTCCAAGGGACTCTCAAGAGTCTTCTCCAACACCACAGCTCAAAAGCATCAATTCTTCGGCGCTCAGCTTTCTTCACAGTCCAACTCTCACATCCATACATGACCACAGGAAAAACCATAGCCTCCACTAGACGGACCTTAGTCGGCAAAGTAATGTCTCTGCTTTTGAATATACTATCCAGGTTGGTCATAACTTTTCTTCCAAGGAGTAAGAGTCTTTTAATTTCATGGCTGCAGTCACCATCTGCAGTGATTTTGGAGCCCAATAAAATAAAGTCTGACACTGATTCCACTGTTACCCCATCTATTTCCCATTAAGTGATGGGACTGGATGCCATGATCTTAGTTTTCTGAATGTTGAGCTTTAAGACAACTGTTTCACTCTCCACTTTCACTTTCATCAAGAGGCTTTTTAGTTCCTCTTCACTTTCTGCCATAAGGGTGGTGTCATCTGCATATCTGAGGTTATTGATATTTCTCCCAGCAATCTTGATTCCAGCTTGTGTTTCTTCCAGTCCAGCATTTCTCATGAAGTACTCTGCATATAATTTAAGTAAGCAAGATGACAATATACAGCTTTAACGTACTCCTTTCCCTATTTGGAACCAGTCTGTTGTTCCATGTCCAGTTCTAACTGTTGCTTCTTGACCTGCANGGGGGGGCGGGGGGGCGGGGGCTCCACTAGGGCTTTGTTACTTTTGCACAGGCTTTCTCTAGTTGTGGCGAGCAGGGGCTCGTCTTTGTTGTAATGTGTGGGTTTTTCATTGTGGTGCCTTCACTTGTTGTGGAGCATGGGATCTTGGCTCATGGGCTTCAGTGATTGTGGCACACAGGCTCAGTAATTGCAGCTCATGGGCCTTAGAGCTCAGGCTCAGTGGTTGTGGCACACGGGTTTAGCTGCTCTGTGGCACGTGAAGTCTTCCCAGGCTAGGGATCGGAACCCTTGTCCCCTGCATTGGCAGGTGGATTCTTGTCCCCTGTACCACCAGGGAAGTCTGAACCTTTTCATTCTTTTTTTTCATACCAAGTCTTCAAAATCCAGTGTATGTTTGACACTCATACCAGCACATCTTAGTCTGAATATCCATGTTTCCAGTGACCACTTGTGTCTGGCGGCTCCTGTGTTGGCACCACAGCTTTAGAGGGGAGAGAGGAGTGGAGTAGCACATGGGAAGAGTAAGGCGATGACATTGAAGAGAGAGACCGAGTCCAAACGGTGTAGTGCTTTGGAGTCCTGGTAACGGGTTGATGTTTTAATTTCATCCTGAACGTGAAGTCACTGACTGGTTTTGAGCAGGCGTATGAGGCAGTCTGATTATATTTTGAAACGGTCACCCAGTTTGATTGTAGAAAATAGATCAGGAAGGATGAGCAGAGGGACCAGTTGGTAGGAGGGGCTACTGAGCTCTAGCCACTGACCACAGGGGACACTCTGGGGCGTGGTTGAACAGGGAGCAGTGTGAAGGAAGTGAGTGGTTGGAATCTGGATAGATCTTGTATATAAAGCTGAAAGGATTTGTGGATGGACTGACCGTGGGCATTTGAGGAAGGTAAGAGTCAATTCTGAGACCTGGGGATTTGGCCTCAGCAAAGTGCTAGTACTCTTGGCCACTTTGAGATTAAAAAGATGGGAGAGAAGGGGACTTCCCTGGTGGTCCAGTGGCTAAGACCCTGTGCTCCCAATGCAGGGGGCCCAGGTTCAATCCCTGGTCGGGAACTAGATCCCACACTACACAGCTAAGAGTTCACATGCCCAAACTAAAGATCCCATGTACTGTGCAATGAAGATCGAAGATCTTGCTTGCCGTAACTAAGACCCAGCACATGTGTGCACGCGCGCACACACACACACGGGAAAATAGAGATTGGGGGGCATGAAGAAGTCCAGGGTTGGTTGTGGACTTAACAAGTTTGAAGTGGCCCCTGGACAAGCTGTGGCAGTCCTGGCGAGTCCTGTCCAGCTTCCCTCGGAGGAGGAGCATGCTGCCCAGCTGTGAAAGTATACTCACCAAATAGCCTCCACCTGCCCACCACTTCCAGTGAGTCTCAGGCCGCAGAGTACTCCTGATTACACCTTTCAAGGGACAGCCTGCATCACGGACTGAGCAAGGTGGGTCTGATGCAAGACACCACCGGTGGGCAGTCCTCACTGCACAACTCCCGCTTCACACTGGGTTGTCAGCCTCACAGCTCACCTGCCTCTGCCCTGCTTCCTCCCATTTCCTTTCACAAGCCATCTCTGATAAGCCTCTTGCGTCCCAAACTCCATCTCAGTGTGTTTCTGGAAAACCCAGCCATAGCTAGGTTCATCCAAGCAGACATGTTCCGTGGCCAGTAGGGTATCTGAGTCTTCTAACTCTGCCTTCCTCTGATGTGAATGGTGTTTATGGTCATGGGGATGAATGAGATCATCTAGGGGGTTGGTGGCTTCAGGAGCAAAGCAGATCTGACCTAAAGCCGAGCACTCCACAATATGGGGTTGGGAAGAGGAGGATCCAAATGGTCCAGGAAGTGGATTTTTTTTTTTTTTTGAAGTGTTTCAGAAATTAAGGCATTGCTGCTCTAGTTGGTGTTGTGCGAAGCCAGGGGGCAAGTGTAAGTGCAGGTTTGGAGTGAGCCCCGCATTTGCTGGTGTGGATTCTTAGGTCTAAATGATTTTTTAAGTTAACTTTTAGTGGAGTATAGCTGATTTACAGTGATGTGTTTTCATTTCTGCTGTACAGCCAAGTGAATCAGCTATACATAGTCATGTGTGCTCCGTTGCTTCCGTTGTGTCCAACTCTTTGTGACCCCATGGACTGTAGCCCACCAGGCTCCTCTGTCCATGGGATTCTCCAGGCAAGAATGCTGCAGTGATCGGCCATGCCCTCCTCCAGGGGGTCTTCCTGACCCAGGGATCAAACCTGCATCTCCTGTGTCTCCTGCATTGTAGGCAGATTCTGTACCACTGAGTCACCAGGGAAGCCCCAGAAACATATACACATATACCCCATTTTTGGATTTCCTTCCCATTTAGGTCACCACAGAGCACTGAGTAGGGTTTCTGGAGCTATACAGAAGGTTAGGCCCGAACGGTTTTGCACTGTGCTGCAGATGTGGGGCACTGACCAGGCTGATCACTTTTCATGTACGGACACGGGGAACCCCAGCCCTGAGGTAAGGAGCTTCATTTTAACTGTGTAGATGCAGAAGCTGAACCGAGGGTGTCTCAGCTGGGAAGAGACAGAGCAGCGCCGCAGCCAGGCCCCCTCGAGGGCTCACTCTAGGGGTCAGTGTGCCACTTGGCCAGGGCAGGAGGCCCACGATGCTTGGTGAGGCAGGGGGATGGTGAGCAGTGTGTTAGACAGTCTCCCTCCCTAGGGGCTCAGCCCTGGCTGTGAACCTAGCCTGGTCTCTCGGCAGGCCCCCAGTCGGCTCTCTGCTCAACAGACTAGGACGAGACCTGGGGATGTACCCCTTTCTATCCTTTTGAGCACCCTTTCCTGGGCTCCCAGACCACTGCAGTTGAGAGAGGGGCTCTTTGGGGGACACTCAGCCCCCTCACTGCTGTTCAGGCTCTCTGATCTCAGCACAGTCTGGGCTGAGGGTCACGTCCTCTGTAAGCTCCAGTCTCAGGGAATAACTAGGAAGACACTGACCTTGCTGCTCTCTGGGTTCAAACCTGGCCTTTGATGACTGCTTCCTATTAATCACCATTATCTATTTGCTGCTCCTGACTTCCCTGCAGGGTTAGAGCTCTTCGGAAAGTCCACCTGAACACCTAAGCTTAAGGGGCATAAGATGCTTCTTCTGTCTTTCTGAGGGATTGTGGGATTAGCAACTGAGGCTGCACCTGCCGGTTTATCCTGCCACTGAATTCTCTGTTGGGGCCCCAGATCTCCATGAATAATCAGGACTTTGGTTTCCTCATCACCCACTGACATAAGAACTACCTGTGGTTGTCTGGAGAAAATCCAGGACCAAAGGCCTGGGAGAGAACTCCTGCCTGGGCTCTCCCTTGGGCCACCTGAGGTTGTCTCACACTATCTCACTCCCAGCTTTGCATTTTATTTTTTAACTCTGAGAGCTGTTCCACCTGACCACACTCGTCTTTAACAACGAGTAATCTTGTTGGAAGCTTCCAGAGGACAAATGGTCTACCTAAATTTTACTATCATTTCCTCCCAAACAGGAACTTAAGTATTTTTCTAAGAGTGATTAACATAGAGCAGAGGCTGGTGTTTCGTCACATCAGTTCAGTTGCTCAGTTGTGTCCGACTCTTTGTGACCCCATGAACTGCAGCACGCCAGGCCTCCCTGTCCATCACCCCCAGAGTCCATCCAAACCCATGTCCATTGAGTTGGTGAGGCCATCCAACCATCTCATCTTATGTCGCCCCCTTCTCCTCCTGCCCTCAATCTTTCCCAGCATCAGGGTCTTTTCAAATGAGTCAGCTCTTCGCATCAGATGGCCAAAGTATTGGAGTTTCAGTTTTAGCATCAGTCCTTCCAATGAACAGCCAGGACTGATCTCCTTTAGGATGGACTGGTTGAATCTCCTTGCAGTCCAAGGGACTCTCAAGAGTCTTCTCCAACACCAAAGTTCAAAAGCATCAATTATAGTCCAACTCTCACATCCATATATGACCACTGGAAAAACCATAGCTTTGACTAGACAGACCTTTGTTGACAAAGTGATGTCTCTGCTTTTTAAGATGCTGTCTAGGTTGGTCATAACTTTCCTTGCAAGGAGTAACAGTCATTTAATTTCATGGCTGCAATCACCATCTGCAGTGATTTTGGAGCCCAGAAAAATAAAGTCAGCCACTGTTTCCACTGTTTCCCCATCTATTTGCCATGAAGTGATGGGACCGGATGCCATGATCTTCATTTTCTGAATCTTGAGCTTTAAGCCAACTTTTTCACCCTCCACTTTCAGTTTCATCAAGAGGCTCTTTAGCTCTTCTTCACTTTCTGCCATAAGGGTGGTGTCATCTGCATATCTGAGGTTATTGATATTTCTCCCGGCAATCTTGATTCCAGCTTGTGCTTCCTCCAGCCCTGCGTTTCTCATGATGTACTCTGCATATAAGTTAAATAAGCAGGGTGACAATATACAGCCTTGACGTACTCCTTTTCCTATTTGGAACCAGTCTGTTGTTCCATGTCCAGTTCTAACTGTTGCTTCCTGACCTGCATACAGATTTCTCAAGAGGCAGGTCAGATGGTCTGGTATTCCCATCTCTTTCACATAAGCTGTATTAAGTCCCTTCATGAGCAGCAGCTCTGGAGAGCCAGTTATATCACTGCATGGCTGTTGTCCATATGCAGTGGACATGTGAACAATGCAGATATGGAGAAGGACAGGGTCAGTCGTGCACCAGGGAGCCTGTTGGGAGCTGGCCCAGTGGGGACAGAACCTCTGAAAAGAAATGCTAACAATCCTACAGTAAGTTTGCCCATGTGATTTTTGCTGTCCTGGGAGCTCATTAGTGGAAAGAATACAGTCTCCTCATTAAGGACAAATTGCTGAAATGAGTCGAGGCTCCAGAAGCAAAAAGGTTTGGGATCATAGTCAGATCCTGAGTTTCAGAAAGAAGCGTTTCTCCCCAGCGTGTCTCAGTGCCTCTCCTTAGCCCCTGCATGATGCCCTTAAACCACACAGCTTGAGAAATGTTTGGAAGCCCTCTCCCACGAGTCTGTGGACATCCTCAGTTGCTGCTGTTTGGCATCCCCAGTTGCTGCTGTTTGGTCAAGTTCTTTCATTGCTTAGGACCTCATTTCCTGCTTCCATTAATAATCCCTTCTCACTCCAGAAATGTGGCTAGGATACGAGGGGTACGCTTCAAAGTAAAAGTGAATGTGTAGGTGATTCTGAAACATACAGTGCCAGTTGGAAGAATCACTTCCAGATCAAATTAACAGATAACCTGCTGCATCCATCCCAGGGCCTGCCTTTGAGATACTTCCAGGTGTCAGGTCAGTGCCTGCCAGTGGGAGGGTGCTCGAGTTTGAAACCATTCTTCCCTTGTGGTCTTAGTATTGTTAAGATGGCCTGTTGAGCCACTATCTGAGGCCTCCAGTTAAACGTCAGTTTCAGCTACTCTGGAGAAAAATTCCCCTCCCCGCAAGATGTCTCTGAAGTCCTCCAAAGCAAATTTCATTTACCCCATGCAGCCTGTATATTTTAAGTTATACCTCCCCAAATGTATCTCTGAAATGTGTTGAGATGTGTCCAGCTATTTCTGTGTGATTCAGTAAAAGATATTTGGACTTATTTAAATAGTGAATACCTTTGGGTTTAAGGAAGGATTTCCACACTAACATCTTTTCCTCCTTCGCCCTGCAGTTCAATCTAGACATGCACACCACCATCCACCATGTTTTCTGGAAATGTCAGTTGGAATGAAGAAAATCTGGGGGCATCTCATCCCACTCTTGTCCCCACCAACATTGTTCCCCTTAAAGGCCCTCTGCAGCTGTCTCTGCCTCTCCTCACCCGGTTGTCAAGTGAAGTCTGGTTCCCTGAACGACCCTGGTTAATTTCTGCCTCAAGGGCTGGCATCAGGAAGACTCTAAGAGGCAGTAAGGAATCCTGCTGGCCTCAATCCACTTGTGCATGAATTAATCATGTCTTTTCCTACTTGGTTTCCCACAAGCCTTTTTCTAGGTCAGAGGGAGAGCTAAGAAACAGCTGGAGGTGCCGTACCCTCACTGCTGACTCTTGGGTTTTGCCTTATCTGTGCATTCTTATTTATTGGAAATGATGTTTTCTGAAGCTCTTTTCAAGTGAATTTTAAACTGCAAAGGGGATGAAAACAAGTCCAATCTTATTTTTTCACCCTATCCTCTGACTTCTTACCAAGTTCAGGATTACAAGGTTAAAAAAAGGCTTAGAAGCTTAAGGAGGATTCACTGACAGTCTCTCATACCTAACTTTTATTTTGGTGGTGTGTTTTCCAAGGGTAGGGGGTTTCTCCAAGAAGAAAATGGATTCCTTATCATAGCAGGCAGCATTGAGAGGACTGTGAGTCACGGTCTTTGAGGTATTATGGCACCCTTTGCCCACATGCTCCCTACCCCAAACCATTCAACAGATACATTGAGTACCAGGCACTCTTACTCTTCCTTCTAACCTTTTTTTGGGGGAGGGTAATGAAATAGAATATGCCAAAGAGTTCATGAAACAAATTTACAGTTTAACAAAATATTATAAAATAAACACCTGTGTAACCATGACCCCAAAGTTGCAAATACAATACCTTCTAGAAGCTTTATTGTTTTGCTTTTGATGTTTAGATTGACAATCCACTGGAAGTTAATTTTGGGGTGCAAGGGGTGAGATAAGATCAAAGTTAACTTTTTTCTATACGAAGATGCAGTTATCTCTGCACCACTTATTGAAAAGCCTGTCCCTTCACCCACTGCTCTATTCGTTATTATAAATTCTATGTAAACATTAATCTAGAAATGTTTGAATATAGAAATGAAAGTCCTACATCCCCACTCTACTCCCAGCCCTATTTCTTAAATGTGATAACTCTTTGGGATAACTCAACGATTTGGGATGAAGCCACTGGTAACTTACTCCCTATGCAAACAAATATGTGTAAATATACATAAAATTTGTTTTTATAAAAATTGTATCAAACTCTTCCTCCTGGCAATGGCTCCTTTTATTATACATAACATATTTGGCCATTGTGTCATATTGATCTCCTTTATCCCTTTTAAGAGTGGCCAAGTAGGGACTTCCCTGGTAGTCCAGTGGTTAAGACTCTGAGCTCCCACTCCAGGAGTCACGGGTTCCATCCCTGGTTGGGGAACTAAGATCCTACATGCCATGCAGTAAATGTGGACAGAGAAGGGAAGAAGGAAAGAATCGATTTCTGACACCCAATTCTTCCCAGGTGTCCAGGCCTTGGCAGCCTTGCCCTCCTCTTGCTGATCAGTCCCTCCCAGTTGAGCTGGGCCCACAGCACTCTCAACAGTCCTGTGCAGACTTCACTTTCATCTGTGGCCACCAGTGAAGAGTGAACAAAGAGCTCTTCAGACACAAAGTGAAAAAACAACCAGGGGCCCAGGACTCTGGGATGAGCCCTTTCTGTCTGCACCATGAGATCAACATAGGATGTTGCATGCACCTCAGATTTCTTTCAAAAATAAAATGTTCCATATGCCTCCAAGAGAACTGGTTGATGAAACAGCTAAAAGCATTCTTCTCTGGAAGCAACTTTTATTTATTTTTCTAAAAGCAAAAGGTGAATTCTGTTGGCTCTGGTGGAGTGGGAGTGACTCAGCAGAGCTTTTGACGGAGTCTTTCATGGGTACACATCACCATTAACAACCTGTACACCTGATGGTCCTTTAATGGGGATGAGATTTATGAGCCCACAGATAAGATAAATTGAGACTCCTCGCACAAGTCTCTGAAGCCACTTAGAGCTGATTTCATAGAGTGCTATTTGTACATCCTCACGCTTGCTATTTAAGGAGAATTGTTTGGTTTTGAAAAAATTGCTCTGAACATGAACAATTTCCTCTTATAATGGAGTGTCTCATTTCCAGCCACTCTACTCCATTTCTACCTAAGCATTCTCTCTTCTCTTGCTTTTTCTCTCTCTATCCCTCTGAAGGTCAGAGACAGGGGAAGCTATACAGAAGATGGGGTGGGAGGTGGTAAATGCACTAAAAGATGATCTAAACTAGACCCCAGACCCAACCCAGGAGAACCCACCTCAGCCCAGGCTGCCCCAGGGCCAGGCTGGCTGTCTTTACCCAGCTTCCTGCTTGACCTAGAGGCACAGACTGGAATAGCTGGAACAGAAGGACTGTGAGCCTGCTTGTTTTGCTTCTTTTTATTTTTTGGCTGGGCCTGACCAGAGATTGAACCCAGGCCACAGCACAGTGAAAGTGCTGAGTCATAACCACTGGCATGCCTGCTAAGTTGCTTTAGTCGAGTCCAGCTCTTTTTGACCCTAGGGATCATAGCCCGCCAGCCTCCTCTGTCCATGGGGATTCTCCAGGTGAGAATACTGGAATGGGTTGTCATGACCTCCAAGGGATCCACCCTACACAGAGATCGAACCCTCATCTCTTGTGTCTCCTGCATCGGCAGGCGGGTTCTTTATCACTAATGCCACCTGGGAAGCCCAAGATGTCACTTTCACTGGTGGCTCAGACAGTAAAGATCTGCTTGTAACGTGGGAGACCTGAGTTTGATCCCTAGGTCAGCAAGATCCCCTGGAGAAGAAAATGGCAACTCACTCCAGTATTCTTGCCTGGAGAATCCCATGGACAGAGGAGCCTGGCGGGCTATGGTCCATGGGGTCACAGAGTCAGACACTTCTGAGCGACTAACCACTGGACCACTAGGGAACTCCTCAGTGCTTGTTCCTCAACACTCCTTCACCAGTCCCATTTGTTTCCAATATATTTTATAGTTTTCTGGAGGCAGGGTATAGTTTGGGTAAATAAATTTCCAGAAATCATCCCCCAAAGGCAGTGTGTTTCTCTTCTGAGGGAAGAGAGACTGATTTCCTTGGCCCCCTACCATCCTTCATCCTCGAGGCACAGAGAATGTGTGAATGGAGCCTCTGGTGAAACTGAGGGATGCTGAGCACACCCTAGTCCCTCGGTGGTACCCATGAGGCAGGTAGCAATAGCCAAGACTTTAATAGTCTCATTGTGTTCAAGCTAAAGAAATTAAAGAGAAAAGAGATGGGCATATTTTTAAGGTAAAATAGAAAACAAATCTGTTGAGTGTGGGAGAACAGAAAATAGGACTGATAAAGCATCAAGAGATATTGAAATCAGGTATCATCATCTCAACAATAATAACCATCATTTAGAAATGCTCACTAGGCACTTCATAGAAGTTATTTAAGCTTCTCTGGTGGCTCAGAAGGTAAATAATCTGCCCCCAATGCAGGAGACCCAGGTTTGATCCCTGGGTCTGGAAGATTTCCTGGAGAAGGAAATGGCTACCGCCAGTATTCTTACCTGGAAAATTCCATCAACAGATGAGCCTGGTGGGATACATACAGTCCATAGGATCACAAAGAGTTGGACACGACTGAGTGACGAACATTTTCATTTTTCAAGAACCTTAGGTGTTATGGTATACTCATTTTGCAGCTGAGGAATCAGCTCAGATCTTGTGACACAGTAGCAAGAGCACTGGTCTGGAAGTCATTCATTGGCTCTATGACCTTGGGCAAGTCCCTTGACCTCTCTGGGCCTCAGTTTCCACTTGGAGCTATATTAAAGCCTTTTTTAGTTCTAACATAAGTGGACTGACCTTGAAATGCAGAGAAGCCCAGACAAATAAAAATCCCCTTAAAAGCTCATCATCAGCATTATATCATGCAAGGCGCCATCTCCCTACGCAACATGTACCCATTGCCACTGTCACGCCAGGCTCTGTGCTCAGTCCTGGGATGCAAAGGTGGACAACTGAGACTGTTTTCATGGAGTTCACTTGTGATCTTGGCTTGTGGTCTTTTTTTTTTTTTTCAAATAGACTTTATTTTTAAGAAAAGTTTAAGATTTATAAAAAGAAAAAAAAAGGGGGGGCCTCCATGGGTCCAATGGCTAAGACTCCATGCTCCCAGTGCAGGAGGCCCAGCTTTGATCCCTGGTCAGGGAACTAGATCCCACATGCCGAAACTAAGACTGGCACACCCAAACAAATAAATAATTTTTTTAAAAAAAAATGAAGATAAACTTCCCTGGCAGGTGGGGGGAAGGTTCAAGAGGGAGGGTGGGTATATGTATACCTAAGGCAACGGCATTGTACAGGAGACAGGGATCAAGACCATCCCCATGGAAAAGAAATGCAAAAAAGCAAAATGGCTGTCTGGGGAGGCCTTACACATAGCTGTGAAAAGAAGAGAGGCGAAAAGCAAAGGGGAAAAGGAAAGATATAAGCATCTGAATGCAGAATTCCAAAGAATAGCAAGAAGAGATAAGAAAGCCTTCTTCGGCAATCAATGCAAAGAAATAGAGGAAAAGAACAGAATGGGAAAGACTAGAGATCTCTTCAAGAAAATTAGAGATACCAAGGGAACATTTCATGAAAAGATGGGCTCGATAAAGGGCAGAAATGGTCTGGACCTAACAGAAGCAGAAGATATAAGAAGAGGTGGCAAGAATAGATCTTCATGACCCAGATAATCATGATGATGTGATCCCTAATCTAGAGCCAGACATCTTGGAATGTGAAGTCAAGTGGGCCTTAGAAAGCATCACTACGAACAAAGCTAGTGGAGGTGATGGGATTCCAGTAGAGCTGTTTCAAAAACTGAAAGATGATGCTGTGAAAGTGCTGCACTCAATATGCCAGCAAGTTTGGAAAACTCAGCAGTGGCTACAGGACTGGAAAAGGTCAGTTTTCATTCCAATTCCAAAGAAAGGCAATGCTCAAACTACCGCACAATTGCACTCATCTCACATGCTAGTAAAGTAATGCTCAAAATTCTCCAAGCCAGACTTCAGCAATACATGAACCGTGAACTCCCTGATGTTCAAGCTGGTTTTAGAAAAGGCAGAGGAACCAGAGATCAAATTGCCAACATCCGCTGGATCATCGAAAAAGCAAGAGAGTTCCAGAAAACATCTATTTCTGCTTTATTGACTATGCCAAAGCCTTTGACTGTGTGGATCACAATAAACTGGAAAATTCTGAAAGAGATGGGAATACCAGACCACCTAACCTACCTCTTTAGAAATCTGTATGCAGGTCAGGAAGCAACAGTTAGAACCGGACATGGAACAACAGACTGGTTCCAAATAGGAAAAGGAGTACGTCAAGGCTGTATATTGTCACCCTGCTTATTTAACTTCTATGCAGAGTACATCATGAGAAACGCTGGACTGGAAGAAACACAAGCTGGAATCAAGATTGCTGGGAGAAATATTAATAACCTCAGATATGCAGATGACACCACCCTTATGGCAGAAAGTTGCAGAAAGTGAAGAGGAGCTAAAAAGCCTCTTGATGAAAGTGAGAGTGAAAAAGTTGGCTTAAAGCTCAACATTCAGAAAACGAAGATCATGGCATCTGGTCCCATCACTTCATGGGAAATAGATGGGGAAACAGTGGAAACAGTGTCAGACTTTATTTTTTGGGGCTCCAAAATCATTGCAGATGGTGACTGCAGCCATGAAATTAAAAGACGCTTACTCCTTGGAAGAAAAGTTATGACCAACCTAGATAGTATATTCAAAAGCAGAGACATTACTTTGCCGACTAAGGTCTGACTAAGGTCCGACTATGGTTTTTCCTGTTGTCATGTATGGATGTGAGAGTTGGACTGTGAAGAAGGCTGAGCGCCGAAGAATTGATGCGTTTGAACTGTGGTGTTGGAGAAGACGCTTCAGGGTCCGTTGGACTGCAAGGAGAGCCTACCAGTCCATTCTGAAGGAGATCAACCCTGGGATTTCTTTAGAAGGAATGATGCTAAAGCTGAAGCTCCAGTACTTTGGACACCTGATGCGAAGAGTTGACTCATTGGAAAAGACTCTGATGCTGGGAGGGATTGGGGGCAGGAGTAGAAGGGGAAGACAGAGGATGAGATGGCTGGATGGCATCACGGACTCGATGGACGTGAGTCTGAGGGAACTCTGGGAGATGGTGATGGATAGGGAGGCCTGGCGTGCTGCGATTCATGGGGTCGCAAAGAGTCGGACACGACTGAGCGACTGAACTGAACTGAACTGAAGGCAATGGCAACCCACTCCAGTACTCTTGCCTGGAAAATCCCATGGATAGAGGAGCCTGGTAGGCTGCAGTCCATGGGGTCTATGCGGTCGCACAGAGTCGGACACGACTGAAGCGACTTAGCAGCAGCAGCATGGCTGATTTATGTTGATATATGGTAGAAACCAACACAATATACAACAATTATCCTTCAATTAAAAATAACTAAATTAAAAAGAAAGACAAAAATAATAAATCTTTGTTAGTGAAGCAAAGGAAAAAAAAATTCCATCCTTCTACTGCTGCTGCTGCAAAGTCACTTCAGTTGTATCCGACTCTGTGCGACCCCATAGATGGAAGCCCACCAGGCTCCCCCATCCCTGGGATTCTCCAGGCAAGAACACTGGAGTGGGTTGCCATGTCCTTCTCCAATGCATGGAAGTGAAAAGTGAAAGTGAAGTCGCTCAGTCGTGTCCGACTCTTAGGGACCCCATGGGTTGCAGCCGACCAGGCTCCTCCATCCATGGGATTTTCCAGGCAAGAGCACTGGAGTGGGGTGCCATCGCCTTCTCCATGCTCCTACTGCAGTGGGTACCAGTTTGATCCTTGGTTGGGGAACTAAGATCTCAAATGCCAGTCTAGCATGGCCTAAAAAAAAAAATCGAAGAGATTGTACACAGTTCCCATGTACTTTTTAAAAAACCCAGGTCCCTCTGTTATTAACATCTTAATTAGTATGGTACATTTATTACAATCAATGAACCAATATGTGTGTGCGTGCTAAGTCGCTTCAATTGTGTCTGACTCTTTGTGACCCTATGCACAGAGCTTGCCAAGCTCCAGGCAAGAATACTAGAGTGGGTTGCCACGCCTCCTCCAGGGGATCTTCCCAACCCAGGGATCAAACCCACGTCTCTTATGCCTCCTGCACGGGCAGGTGGATTCTTTACCACTAGCACCATCTGGAAAGCCCCCAATGAACCAATATTTATGCATTATTATTAACTAAAGTCCACAGTTTATTCAGAGTTCTTTAGTTTTTACCTAATGTCTTTTTCTGTTCCAGGATCGCATTTTACATTTACATTCAGATCTCCTTAAGCTCCCCTTGACTGTGACAATTTCTCAGACTCTCTGTTTTTTTACAATCTTAATTTTGTAGGACACCTCACAATTCGCATTTGTCTGATTTTTTTTTTTTTCATGATTGGACTTTGGTTATGGGTTTGGAGAAAGACCACAAAAGTAAAGTGCCACTGCCATCGCACCATATCAGAGGGACATGTTATCTCCATGATTTATAACTGTTGATACTGACCTTGACTCTGCTTTGCTAGTGTTTGGCAGGTTTCTCCACTGTGTGGTTACTCTTTCCTCGCTTTCCCATATTGTGCTCTTTGGAAGGAATCACTCTACACAGCCCACAGTTAAGGACTGAGGAGTTACATCCCCCTTCTTAGAATCCACATAAATTATTTAGAATTCTGCAAGAGTGAGTTGCCTCTTCTCCCCCATTTATTCATTTATTCAATCATTTATTCACATCAGCATAGACTCATGGTCATTTATTTTCTACTCTGGGTTAAAAATCAACAAAACTTGATTTTTTTGCTCAAAAATTTCCAGACTTATCCACTGGGAGTTCTTTCAGTTGGTTTCTCTTTGACATAGCTCCATCACAGCAGGTTTTTTTGTTTTGGTTTTTAAGCACTTCCCTAATTTCTGGCACTACAACACTCCAGGCTCATCTTGCACATGTCCTTCAGCAGTCCTGGAATCATCATTTCTCCAAGGAGTCCTGGCTCTTTTCATTGTAGAATGATATTAGAAACCAAGATCTGAGTGCGAGGTATACACATTTCTAATGGACTTAGAGACTTTTTTTCATTTTTTTCCAGTTATAAATGCATACTCATTTTAAGAGATAATTAGAAAAATGCAGAAACATATAAAGACAAAACTCAGTTTAAATATCCCCACTACCCACAACCACAGGGCCTGCCGCTTTTAGAAGGCATAATGTAGAAAGCGGTGAGATCTGAAATCGTATTTTAAGCACTTCTCTAAGTGCCAATGCGGAGAAGGCAATGGCACCCTACTCCAGTACTCTTGCCTGGAAAATCCCATGGATGGAGGAGCCTGGTAGGCTGCAGTCCATGGAGTCGCGAACAGTGGGACACGACTGAGCGACTTCACTTTCACTTTTCACTTTCATGCATCGGAGAAGGACATGGCAACGCACTCCAGTATTCTTGCCTGGAGAATCCCAGGGATGGGGGAGCCTGGTGGGCTGCCGGGGGAGCCTGGTGGGCTGCCGTCTATGGGGTCGCACAGAGTCGGACACGACTGAAGCGGCTTAGCAGCAGCAGCAAGTGCCAATAAGTGAGCAAATTACTTAAAATCTGAATCTTGTCTATAAATGGAGGAAATCGTACCTCCTTGGCAGGATTTCGTGAGATATACGTACGATAATGTCGATATGTGAAAGAGCTTCTGCTACACAGTTTGTCGCTAACAATTTGTAAATCACCGTACATCTGTCAGAGAGGCCTCCGGCCACACTACCCTGGAGGCACCGGAGCGAGAAAACCTCCAGACCATAGAGTTCAGTTCCTATCTGGGCCTCCCCATACACCACTTCCTCTTGTCGGCCTAAAACCGCGCCTGCGCACTTTCCGTCTTCCTCTTGGGCTCGGATCTAGGTTGCGTTAACATGGTGAGTGTTGGTCAGGATGAGGCCTAAACGTCTATCCGCTTGCATCTGTCCCTTTTTTTGGTTTATTTGCCCTAACTTGCCTCTGCTCGTCCGCTCTGTCCCGTGTCCCTGGCCTGTGTACCCTCGCCTGTCCTCTGGAACGCGGATCTGGGCGGTTTGGCGGGGGCTGGCGCGTCCAGGCTGGGTTCACCGGGTGCCCCTGGGGCACCGGGCCCACCGTGGGCCCTGGGTTTACGGGGATAGGGTTGGGGGGTGGAGAGCTAGGTGGGCAGGTGCAACAATGGCGTGTGGAGGCGCCGAAACTTGATGGAGTGGCGAGGTCCCGTTCCTGAGTTCTAATATCTGTTTTCTCTCTTAACTCCTTCCTAACAGGCGAAACGCACCAAGAAGGTCGGAATCGTGGGCAAGTACGGGACCCGTTATGGTGCCTCCCTCAGAAAAATGGTGAAGAAAATTGAAATCAGCCAGCACGCCAAGTATACCTGCTCCTTCTGTGGCAAAGTAAGATGGTCTCTGGACGCGAAGGGACGAGGGCGGGATGGTTTCCTTCCGAAACGGGTCCTCTCGAAGGAAGTTCATAAATAGTTTGCTGGTTCTAAGTTGTTGAGCAGTTAGCTGCACACACCGTTGGTGACCAGTTTTGAGATAAGAGTGTTGTTTATATCTTTGGGCTTTGTCAAACAGTTTTCCTTTAAAGAAAACCATTTGGGAGCTAAAGGGGGGAAAATTATTTGACAGCCCCAGCCTAAGTCAAACCTCCTTTGTGGAATGTGGTTCTGTCAACTTTTGTCTGCTGGTGTTGCTAGAGATTTTTGTTTACTGTGTGCAGAAATACTGTTTTTGGAGGTGGGGGGAAGAGGGTGGGTCATTCACATCCTTGGCTATGTCACCATGATGAATGCAAATTTTGCACCAGAGGCCCTGAAATTAGAAAAAAAAATAAATCTCACAAAATACACCATTTCTAGCTTCCTAGTGTTATTAGACTCCTGGATATTTGTAAAATAAAAGGCTTTTCTTTGGTCATAGGAAAAATCGATTATCTTTTACAGACCAAGATGAAGAGAAGAGCTGTGGGCATTTGGCATTGTGGTTCCTGCATGAAAACAGTAGCTGGTGGTGCCTGGACCTACAAGTGAGTCCGTTTCTTCACGGTGTTTGAAAGTGTGGGCCATGTCAAAATTCAGGTTTGTCGCTGGATGGGCTAATTTTAACAGATCTGCTAGTTGGGCTGACTACTGAACAACACTTGTTTGGCAGTCTGTTTTTGTAAAAATTAAGAGGTCAGTTAGCTTATTGCTGTACATGTGAGGCCATCTGGCCAACACCTTTGCTATTCTAAATAGTGTTGGTTAAGGTGCTTCCACTTTGTGACTGACAAGGGCCAAGTGATAATTGCAGAGAGAAACTTCTGTGTTGGTTATTGATTATATTGGACTTTATCCAATTCTGGAAATTCAAGCCATCCTTGAAGGCTTCTAATCTGGAGATTCATTGCTGAACCTGAAGGCTGACATGGTTTCCCTTTAGCTAGCTTATAAACTCGTGCTGTCCAACATTCAGTTCAGTTCAGTCGCTCAGTTGTGTCCGACTCTTTGCGACCCCATGAATCGCAGCATGCCAGGCCTCCCTGTCCATCACCATCTCCTGGAGTTCACTCAGACTCACGTCCATCGAGTCCGTGATGCCATCCAGCCATCTCATCCTCGGTCGTCCCCTTCTCCTCCTGCCCCCAATCCCTCCCAGCATCAGAGTCTTCGCCAGTGAGTCAACTCTTCGCATGAGGTGGCCAAAGTGCTGGAGTTTCAGCTTTAGCATCAGTCCTTCCAAAGAAATCCCAGGGTTGATCTCCTTGAGAATGGACTGGTTGGATCTCCTTGCAGTCCAAGGGACTCTCGTTCAAAAGCATCAATTCTTCAGCACTCACCTTTATTCACAGTCCAACTCTCACATCCATACATGACCACTGGAAAAACCATAGCCTTTACTAGACAGACCTTAGTGGGCAAAGTAATGTCTCTGGTTTTGGATATGCTATCTAGGTTGGTCATAACTTTTCTTCCAAGGAGTAATTGTCTTTTAATTTCATGGCTGCAGTCACCATCTGCGGTGATTTTGGAGCCAAAAAAAATAAAGTCTGACACTGTTTCCCCATCTATTTCCCATGCATTAGTCACATAGTAAAATGATTTGGCTAGTGTAGTTAGAATTTTTGGTTTTTGTTAAATTTAAAATTGAAGCAGTGTAAAATACTGGAAAATGTTGAAATGATGATGTGGACATATATATATATATATATGTCCATATGTATATGTCCATATATATATATATATATATATATAAGGACCTTGTTGGGGTTCTGTGTGGACAAAAGGGAAAATGGAGAGTGCTCTTGGTTGTGATGGATACATGAATTAGCATTCATCTGCCACATGCGGTGGAGTGGTTTTTCAGGTACAGTGCCTGAGTGTTGTAGGAAAACATTGTTTCGTCATTTCCACAGTGTGCTTTAGTCAGCTGTGCTGCCTTAGACATTGTTTCCTTGACATCTCTCATTGTACCATCCTGTAATTTACTAGTTTTTCTGACATTCTGCCCCTTCCTTGTTAGTGAGTGTAGTCAGCCTCTTTCAGTCATTCTTTGCTGCTCATTTCGTGCTCTCCTGTCTGAGCAGTCAGATGTATGCGATGGCCAGTGGATGCCTTGGTTGGGGTTGTTGTTGGGGTTGCACCGTGAGCGTGAGGTGTGTTCCCATCTGCACTCTGCATGCAACTAGTGTGGAACCAACCTTGTTTTTCTTTGCAGCACCACCTCTGCTGTCACGGTCAAGTCCGCCATCAGAAGACTGAAGGAACTGAAGGACCAGTAGAAGCGCCACCATCGATAACGTTGCTAGCCTGCAATAAATGGGTTAATTTATCTAACAGAATTACTTTGGCTTGTTAATTTTATTGCTTAGACATTCTTGTTTGCATTGCATTTTTTTTGCTTTCTAAAATAAGAGCTTAATTAAAATCCTTTAAATTTTTCTTGGGAAAGCATGCTGAGGTGGGTTGTAGTCCAGTTGCTTTTTTCAGTAGTCAAATGATGTATGGCATAAGATTATGAGCCCAAGTCATTTGAGATAGACTTATTTGAAGTAGATTGGTCCAGAAAATGCAATTTTAAAATCTCAGTTAATATGTATTTTTTTTAATATTTTGAAGGTTAACATATATTGCCTGTTAACTTGTGGTGGTTTGTCTGATCATACATTGCCCTTGTTTGAAATGTTTGACATGGGCCTTCAGGAATGGGATTTTGGATTAGCATAAGGAGGTGAATAAGCATTCATTGGTGGTGGTTAAGAAGCACCAATTCCACCAAACTGCCTGGGTAGTTGTATGGTTAACCTCTTCTGCTTCAGTTTGCTGAACAGTGTGATAGTGGAATGGAGTATATGATGGAAGCTGGGATTTCTAATTTGGAGTCTTAACTGAAGGTTTTTGTGTTAAGTTTGCTTGGAATTTGGGTGTGATTCAGTTTGTGGTAGAGAATTAGAATTTTGTAAAAAGTCAGGTAACATTTTAACATTTGCCTTGTCTGGGTATTCTGAGCATGGAGTATAATTTAATACTGTGACAAGTAAATGAAGTGTAGATGATAACTTCATTTACACATGACAGTTATATGACTTGTAAATCATGAAGCTGGCATTTCAACCCATGCATTCTTGACTCCAGAGCTGATATTCCTGGATACACTTGGTGTTTTTTTTTGTTTTTTTGAAGATAGTTGGAGATAGAGACCAACTAGAAGGCTGTTGAAATAGTAAATATTTCTGTAGCTTAAAGAAAAAATGACTTTTCCAAGACTGTAGGAGGCAGCTGGTGGGGGTGGGGCCAAAATTTAGGCTTTTGACTCCTAATCCTTGCTTTATCACTATACTCTGCCTTGTATTTTATGGACTCAGGGGTATGTCCCTTCTTAATCTGCTTCTCTCCACCCTTTAGCTTGTTTCTGTAGCAGTTTTCTGAGACTTTCTAAGCTGTTTAATTGACTTTGCATCAGAATATAAAGACTAATGCTTGTGTTCCTCACTAGATTCTACATTTACAGGCCATCTCATTGTATCCTAAATTCTGTTCATGTATACAGGTTGCCAGAAACATGAACACATCTAACTGCATGTTTTGTTTTGAGTGTGGAGGTGAGAGCTGGGAATACTTGAGCTTTGTTTTAAAGGATTATCAGTAAGAGATGAGTACTAGAGATAATTCTGGAACCTAAAACTGGGCTAAGAAGAAATTTGGGGAGGAAAGTTGTGATTCATGTTAACTATCTTCCTCTGAAAAACCAAAAGCCATTTTGTTGTTGATAGTACTTTGGGCCAGGATTCAACAACAGGGAACGGAAACATTGATCATAAGTTTTGGGATACAGGAGTCAAAATGAGTCAGGGGTCAAGTTAATGTTTGGTTTGGAAAACTTAAGTGGTAAAAGTGTTCCAAAGTAATTCTCTATATACGGCAATTTCAGTCTTAATCTAATTTTTCTTTACCTGAACTCTGGAACACATTCCCAAAATTTATTTGTAAATAACAAAATTAGAAAAGACAAAAACAAGAAAATGTATCATAGTGGTTAAAAACACGGGTTTTAGAGTCAGTAGTAGGGATTTAAATTTCTTTCTAGCTAGTGGCCTTGGACATGTTTACTCTTCCTTCAGGTTTCTCACCTGTGAAAGGATATATAGTAGTTTCCCCCTCAACAAGTTAGGTCAGTTTGGCTTCAGAACACTCAGTAATGGTGTGGATCTTGGAGAGAGAGTGTCAAGTTTGGAGATAGTGGTGCTGTGTCTTCAGCATGTCTCTCTTCCGGTGAAATCAAGAGGGAAGTCTGCCTGTGACAGAAGAGTGGGTTAGGGTGTTGGGGAACCAGGAAGAGTGTTAAAAGGTACATTTGATACAAGGGGGATAGGGGGGCTAAAGCAAGATTTTTTGATACAGGAAGCTAACATGTCCTGTTTGTGGGTGTGGGTGTGTGTCTGCCTGCATACAACCATATGGCATGCCTATAATCTGGAGCACACTACAGTTAAACTTCTTGGGGCTTTTGTGTGGTTCCTGTAAGGAGAAGATGTATTTTACTCGGTTGCATCGTGTCTCCCTGTGGTTGTGTTACCTGTATGAAGTTGTCAATGTCGGTCTGTCAAGGGTTAAGTTCATTAGTCACTTTAGCTTACTCCAGTCTGGAGAAAACAAGTTACAGTTTGGCAGCTTTTGCACATGAATCATGAAAGAATTTCCCCAGGCACTATTGAAAAGGGCTGGACACATGATAGGCTGAGTGGAGCCAAACATTGCTTTTTAGAGAATCTGAGTAAAATGATAAACCGAGATAATACTAAGGTAAAGCACTAAACTTTGGAAAAAGTTCATGGACTCCTGCCAAGATTACAGAGCTGCCCCAGTTCCTGCCTGTTTAAGTTTTGAGTTTTTTGATTGCATGTAAGAGACTGACTTGAACTAACTAAAGCAAAGGGGATGTTTATTGGAGGATGATTGAGTGCTTCACAGGCTAGAAGAAAAGGACTAGGATTGTAAGATGAAGAAACCAAGGCAGTTTTCACAGCAGTGGAGGAACTGAGACAAAATGTTAATGTCTTTTGGGCATTATTCAGAAGTCAAAAACCTGAAGAGAGTTCAAGTGGCTTAACGGGTTGCATTTCTGACCCTTGGCATCTTAGTAGACAGTCTCATCAGAACTACACATAACTGGAAAAATTTTCATAGAGGAATCAGATTGGCTATAATTTTAGAAGGGCAAGTATCTGTAACATCAAACTTATTAACTCACCTAATTTAAAATTTGTCCTCAAACCACCTTGTAAATTGCAACTCACTGAAGAACATTACAACCAGGCTACAAGTACAGGCTGTAAATTGTGGAAATCTGAAAGCTGTTGACCATGGTCAGAATGTGAGCTTATGGAAGTCAGATGGTCTCTTGGGTCAAATCATCATTGGGTATGTTGAATGCTGCCTCCCACCCTAAGGTTTTTCCCTCATTCCCAGCATGTAGAATGTCACTGAGTCTGCTTAATAACTGGTGAAGTCCTTTCTTTCATTCCTTGGCTGATGGAGGGAAGGCTGTTAATGTTTGGAAAGGTCAAGCACAAACGTAGAATTGTACTCCTTTCCTCCTCCCCTTCCCATGCACCTCAGACACACCCCAATATAGTAAAAAGAATATATGAGGAATCCGATGAATGATAACCAGTGAACAACTGAAATTGTCATGAGCAGTGTTCTTGGTCCTAGTCAGTCTCCACTCTATACTGGAGGAAAGCAACGCCTCTGACGCTGATGTGGTATTAACCTAACAAATGTTTCCCCTCATCCCTATATGCAAAGTAGTCAGAATTTGCTTTCACATTACTGGGATAGAAGTATACTTCAAGGCTGTCAGTTCACATTCTGTCATAATTCAGATAGATCTTGATCATGTTGGTGTCTCAAAAGGTAGTAATCCATTACACTGGACCAAAGTGAAATCAGAAGCATTGTGAACCTTACATGCCTTTGACATGTGTATGGTAATTTGGATAACTGCCTGTCTTCAGTGATAAGCACATTTCTTCACTTTAGACCACCCCTAATTAAGAAAGCATACTATTTATTGGACTTGTTTGGATTTGGAGGGCAAAACAAGTCATATTTGAGTGCTTACCTGTCCCATTTACTGAGAAACCTGTAAGGCAGTCCATTTGGAGTGGAGACTGGAGAAAGGACTTTGGAGCAGGTCCAAGTCATTGTCCAAGTTACTCTGCCGTTTCATCTGTGACCTAGCACGTGCCAGTGGTAGAGCTGCTCAGCGATGCTCCAGAAGAAGAATCACATGCAGTAGGATTTGGAGTTAGAGATTTCTACCATCTGTTCATTGGAAAGGTAGCTGTGGTTTGCTACTGGTAGAATGTCTGAACATAAAAGTCTCTATGTATCTGAAACTGCCCATCTGTTACGTGGTCCGTAAAATTATAAAATGAGATGTGTGCAGCAGCCTTCTAAAATGGAATGTTCACTTTGCTAGGTTGTAGAGACTTAAGTGTCTTGGACCACAACTTAAACCTGCTCCAACATCTCAGACTTAACCAGCTCAGTTAGCAGCTGGTCCAAGAGTTGAATAAGAAAGACTGGTGACAAGGATGTTGCAGGGATAAGTTTGTAGATATTTCTTGATATTTAGATCCTATGTGAATGCCTAGAAGAAGCATTTACTATGGATATTGTTTTCACTAAGCAGATAAATAAGATAACCCATTCTGTGGATGTCAGCAGTTTTCACCCGCCACTACCTTGGGGCTTGCTCAATAGGCCTGTGAACAAAACAATCATGATAGTGGGGATTGAGCCTGTGTGTGAGCTCAAAAAGATGGACCTGCCCCCTTATCAAGGATGACCTGGCTGTTGGCTATGCCCAGTGGCACACTGCAGCAAGAGGCCAATGCTGAGCTAAAATGATACCCACCATTCCCTAGGGGTGCCGCTTGGACAAGTGATTATACTGGGTGACTTCCATCATGCAAAGGACCGCAGTTTGTCTTAGAGATGGATAGGTATTATGGGTATGGATTTGTCTTTGTTGCCTACAACATGTCTGCCCAGCGTCAGTATAGATGGGCTTTCAGAACTCCTAATTCATCACTGTGATACCTATACGGTGTTGTCTCTGACAGTGAAGAAAGTGAAGGAATTGCTGCAGTTGACTTGCTTCATGGAAGTCATGTTTTACCATGTGCCCCATTGCCTGAGATAGTTTGCCTAATAGACTTTTGATGGTTTGCCAAAGGCTCAGTTATAGGACCAGCTGGGAGTTAACTTTCTGTGAGGCTAGGTACTGTTGTACAAGATACAGTATATGCCTTAAATCTAACAGTATACAGTGCTTTCTCCCCCATAGGATGCCTGGGTCAATCAGTGGATTGAAGTGGGACTCACCACTGAGGATTACACCAGTTGACCCGCTGAAGGCATTTTTTGTTTCTCTTGCTTTGTGACCTTGAATTTGATGGTTTTTCAAGGTCTTAGTGCCTGAGGGAGAAATGTTCTTCCAGGGAACACAGTATCAGTTCTATTTGAGGCAGTTCTTTTTGATCATTTTGAGTTCTTTGTGCCACTGAAGAAACAAGCAGAAAAGGGAATCTCTTCGGATACATCATCTCTACCACCCAGTTCTGCTCCAGGAGATTCTCTGCCTTACAGGCTGTAGCAGTGTGTCTGCTTGTCCTCTGCCTTCCGGTTAGGCTCAGTAAATAGGAAGCAACAGCAGAGGACCTGGCCGACGAGAAGAAAGGGGAGTCGTGATGTTTATTTCCCCTGCTCCTCCTTGCACAGTTGCTTCAGGTAGACCGTCCTGTCACGTGACACAAACTGATATAACTGATCAAACCTGATTTCTTTTGGGGATTTGTAAATTGGGCACTCAGACACAGAGAGGTTTATTTGGAACTGGGTCTTTTAGTGGAAGTAAAGGCAGATCATGAATTTTTGCCTCTGAGATTTCCTGAAGTTGCCCAGGTTCTTCCTTTGATTGGGTGAGATCCCAGTATGGAGTAAAACTCCAGCAGGCTCCACACTGGGAGTAGAAGAGAGCAAGAAATAAACAAGCCACATGCAGATGAGCTGTGAATCGTCTTAATCCATGATTGGATTGGTTAATTTAGAATTGCCTTAGCTGCCTGTGAGAAGCGAATGTAAATATTCTCTGGAAAACGAAAGGATATTCTCAACTTCAAGTTATCTCTATGCTTTTTAATATATGATATCTGCAATGCAAGTAAAAACCAAGTGTACGAGGAAATGAGAGTTTGATTTAAAAAACCAACACAAACAATAGACAATGGAAACAGATCCAGAGGGTGTCCAAACAGTATAGTTTCAGACACTAACTTAAAAGTAACTGCTTAATATGAACAAGGTAATAAAAGACAAGACTAAGAATGTCATAACCAAAAATAAAAGACAATTCTTGTACTGAAAATTTTACTAGCTAAAATTAGAACTCCGTAGATGAATTTAAAAACAAATTAGATACAGGTTGAGAGAATCACTGGCTACAAAAATCAAAAGAATATCCAGGAGCACCAAAAACAAGGGAAAGGAACGAAAAAGTATGAGAGACAGGAGCTAAAATGAAGAGCTCTAATACGTGTGTAATGAGTTCCAAAAGGAGAAAGAGGAGGGATGATAATGGGTAAGAATTTTCCCAAATCAATCAAAATATATCAAGCTACAGATTCAAGAATCTCCCTGTAAGCCTTAGGCAAAATAAATACAATCACCCCTAAGAATCTCATAGTATTATGAATAGCAAAGACAAAAGGAATATGTTAAAAGCAGCTGGTAGCAAAAACAAAGCAGCACTAAGGCTGTCGACTTCTTAACAGCAGACTCTTCAAGATGATAGATGTGTATCTTCAGATGCTGTACTCGGCCATATTCTTAAAATATGAAGGTGAAATAAAGACAACTTCAAACAAGATAGAGTTTATGATTGCAGATCCACCTACTGGACAGAAAGTGAATGAGAAGACTTGAAGATGCAGGAAATAATGAGAGTCAGCAAAAAAGGGGAAGTAGGTAAGTAAATACAAGTGAATATAGACTGTATAAGTAAATATAGACTGCACTAAAAAATTTGGGGTAAGACTAAAATACAGCAACAGCATCTAGGTTGAGAAAGGATAAACAGTATTAAAATGTTCCAAAGTTCTTGGATCGTTCGGCAAGAGGTCAAACTACAGATCAAGTATGTGTTGTAATCTCTGGAATCATTAAAAGGATAGAAAATAATGTATAACTAACAAACCAGTGGAAATAGAATTTAAAAGCAATTAAAAGGAAAAGGAAAAGATTAAAGAAAGACCTAAAGAGTCAGATATAAATGATAAAATATAAGGATACAGACACATTAAAAACATACAAAAAAGATACAGAAAGGTTTAAAGTAAAAGGATAAAGTTATAACCTGAAAACACTAATCCATGGGGTGAAAGCAGTATTAATATTTAACAAGGTGGACTTTGAGGCAGGAAAGCATTGCTAGAAACAAAGTGACATTTATATCGTTAAACAGAAAAAATGTGTGCATAATTTTTTAGCATTTCTGGACCATTGATGAAGATAGGAAATACTAGATAAGTAGGTGAGGATGGCTCTGAAGATGTTCCTGAGGAGCATACTGAACAATAACTGAAGAACCAGGAGGAAATAGGGAGAACTGATAAGTTCTACAAAGTCAATGCCAAGGAGCAAGAACACCCAGCAAGTTGGAGTCATCATAAGCTATAAAAGATGTTAATTAGTTAATTTCTAAATAATAATTCTATGAAGCAAAAACTAAAAAAATACCAAGAAGTATTCCAGCAGCTTAAGATGTAATAGATGCTAATCATTTTTAGAAAGTTAACTTTTTAAGAGACTAGAGCCATCGTTGCCTATGGTTTTGTTCTCTGTTACTGAAGCCTGCTGCTCCATTTTCCTGTACTGGCATTAAACATTGATGTATCTCTAGAAATGTCAGCAGGGGAGAACAGGAGTAATCATTGTTGAGTGTGTATCACCATATTCACCATCTGTTTTGTGACTTTAGGAACGGATTTCATAAGGTGCCATGGAATGGCCACTAGTTCTCTTTTTGAAGGTTTAGCTTCCCTGGTAGCTCAACTGGTAAAGAATCCGCTTGCAGTGTGGGAGACCTGGGTTTGATCCCTGAGTTGGGAAGATGCCCTGGAGGAAGGCATGGCAGCCCACTCCAGTATTCCTGCCTGGAGAATCCCATGGACAAAGGAGCCTGGTGGGGTACAGTCCATGGGGTGGAAAGAGTCGGACAGGACTGAGCGACTAAGCACAGCACGCAAGTATATAGTGTAATTTGGCCTTGGAACCTGATGGGCTTACATATATTCTTTGGGAACCTAATCTGTAAACCAAGAAAGTACTTATCTACAGATACTCATTCCTTCAACACAGCAGAGATTTGTCATCCTGTTTTTGGCTGCAAGCAACATATATGACGCTAGGGGGTGATACAGGATAACCAGAGGAAGGTAACAGCCTGGCAATGAAGGGTAAGATTTGGAAGATTCATCTGGAGGGCGTATATCAAATGGCTAGGAGCTTGTATAAAATTACAGTTTAGTAAGTGTTAAGTTATTTTAAAACTTCCATAATGTCAAGCAGCCTAAGTAAGGAAAGAAACCGAAGGGTTTAATAATTATAGGTCTTTGGGGACAAACCAACCACTTACAATTAAAATGAACTTGGATGTATTTTCTAGGGTTTGCTAGTTTAAGAGAAAGTTTTAATATTTTCATTAATAATAAAATTATTTTACCAGTTGTAAAATCTCTTGTAGTGTTAATGCATCTTTGAAATATATTTAATTGAATAAGGTTTTGTTTATGAAGCATTTCTCAAACTTAGGGTGTACAGGTCTCTTGACCACATTTTCATACTCTTCAAGAATTTTTTTTTTCTCTTTAAAAAGGTCAGTACAGGAGGAACATAAATACACTGTCAAAACCCTGGACTTTCTGAGTAACTAAAGCAATGAAGACACAAACCAGTAGCCCCCCCAGAGTAAGTCAAAAAGGTTACACAGATGCAGGGAGATGCCCTCATGGCTCCACCACTGGCAGAGCCAATGGATTGCTCAAGGGAGGTATGACTTAGAAGGGGGCCAGCATGAGAGGGGCTCATCTCCGATGAGGGGGCTGTGTGTGTGCATGGGTGTGCACATGTGCACCTGAAATGGTATAATTTGTTAATATTCAAAGGCCAGTGTTACAGGGTTGATTTGGATCTTCACTTCTTTTTCCTGATGTTCTTTTTTCGAAGTCTTTCTTTCCTCCCAAACCACTGTTCCTCAATCAACTATTCCTTCCTCATCAACGCATGGCTATTCTGCTTCTAAATTTCCCTGCTTTTGTTTTTAAGTTGTGACTAGCAGCAGGAGAGTTTTATCAAGAGTACCTAACATGTGACCTCGCTGTGAGCCTGGTTGTTGACCTGTTTAAGCTCATGTAATCCTCGAGGCAGCCTGCGCCAAGTGACTGTGGGACCATATTTTCCAATGCTCTTCTGGACTTGACTCCTGTTTACCTTTCCAGTCTTACTTGTTTTCATGTTCTGTTTCCACTCTAAGCACTGAACTTGCATCGTGCTTGAAAATCATAGCAAGTATTGGTCACGCTCTCTCTGTTGTTGACTCTCCTTTGCTCCTGCGTTGTCTCCCTTTCTCTTCTCACCAGACTCATGGGATTAATACAGTTCTTTCTTCCATTTCCCAGACAAGGTAAAAGCAGCTTAGAAAAGTTAAATGCTATGTCTAAGGTCACACACTTCAGAGAGAGAGAGGAATGTGGGAAAAGGATGAATTTTGGACCTAGAAGTTTTGTTTTCCAGCTTTAGCTCTGTTATTTTAGTGGCTTGGACTTCAGAGAAAACTTACTTTTTACAGATAAAAAGATTGAGGTTTCCTGAGCGTGATGCACCATGAGGGATTTTGGTGATGGGAGGGCCGACACAGGCCTGAGACAAAGGCATAAAGTTAGGGAGGGAACAACAGAATGGAAAGGAAAGAAGGTTTTCAAGAAGTAATGTTAATAAAGTACAAACAGGACTCCACTGATTAAATTAGGTCACGTGCACATTCTGAGCCTCGGACTCAGGACTGCTCAGGACTGTCGTGTTTGATGCAGGAAGGTGAGTGTAAGGATGGACAGCAGAGGGAGCTCTTGGTAAGTTTTGCTCACCGAGCTTGGTCTCAGGAGACGGTGCGAAAGTGCCGTCTTGGGGCTCCTTCACCACGGGCTTATTTCTTCCCCGTCTTCACTCAGTGCCGTGTATTATTTCCCGGACAGAGGTGCCTGGGCAGTGCAGCCTTGTGCCTCCCCTCACGAGTCCCTGTGTGGCTGTGGCTTTACTCCTCTTCACTAGATTGGGAGACCAAGCCCCACGGGACTTGACTCACTGCCCCCAGTTCAGTTACACACTGGGAAGCAGCTGAGTCAGGATTCTCGTCTTAGGGTTCTCCGGGTTTCTCAAGTTTGGCCTCCTCATCCTCAAGTCACTTTTCTGTGTCCCTGAATGTTTTATAGGCCTGTATTCATTCTCTGCAAATGCAGTCCTGGGTACTAAGAGGGTTAAAAGGACACTCCTAGAGTAGCATAGTTTTAGTAGGGACATTTTAAAAGCACAGTGCTTTAACTCATAGAAGCCGGTTGTCCTGTAGCCAGCAAGCCTATAGAAGAATGTGGAGGGTGGTGAAGGAAATGGTGGTACCTAGGGAGTGGATTTGGGGGCATTAAACTCTCCTCATAATTTCCATTTGCCTTCTCTCTTTTTTATAAACAGCTGACACTATCTCAGTCTTTTGTCTGAATCTGCAAATACAGCTTCAGAACTCTACCCTGGCCGCCCCTTTCCCTCAGCTCCACCGTAGTGGCCTGTCCTGGCCGTGCTCAGACGTTCCTCATGTGAGTGATGGTGGGTCACCTCACTGGGGGAAGGACCCCCAAAAGGAATGAGCTCCATCTTCACATCTATAATTGCTACAAAATAAAGACGCCTGTCTTCTCCCCTTCCTTTTCTGGGACCCCACTGTGCCAACCCAGGCCCGGTTGGGAGTGGGGGAGGGGCCCAGCCTGGTGACAGGCTAATTGATGGGTTCCCCGCCTCTGCTGGCCCTCCCGCCCACTCCTGCAGGCTCTGGCCCAGGTCCACCCTCCGGCTGCCTGAGGGGTCTGCTTTTCTTTTCTTTGAGTCAGCACCAATGAGTCAGGGCCAAGATCGTCTGGGGGTAGGGGGCAGTACCGCAGGAGGCTCCCCTGCAGGGAAGGGAGTGAGCACTTAGTTGCCCAAAGGAAGGCGTGGTGAGGACCAACTGAATGGGGGCCACTGGGGTTGTGATCAGAGGAGGCTGAGCAGGGGTGGATTTGTTGATGTTACTGACCATCAGCGGTTGGTAGAACACTTTCTTGTAGAAAAACACAGGGATTACTCAAACCATATTGTTTGAGACCCTTAAAAAATCCAGGTTGTCCCTCTCGTACTTCAGCTCTACTCTTTTAAAGATGCCAAAATGGAAACCAAATATCCGTGAACTCAGCTAACAGGTGAGGTGGAAGGCAGGTGAGTGAAACTCATATACATGCCAACAGCAATTCTATCGTGTCCTTTGCCAGAGCTGCTGAGGGTCAAAACAAAAAGGGGCTGATGACATGGCAGATATTTGGTGGCATCTGTACTCCCACTGCACAGGCAGTACACACTGCTAGTGGAGACAGGAGGAGAGTTACATGTGGCTGAAAGGTAGACAGAGGGACAGAAATTGAGTCTCTAGCCTTCCGATAACAGGGAAGACAGAGTGTATGGGAGGGGGTAAGACAGCTATCCCAGTATGGTCCCAGAACCACAAATCTGCTAGGTCCCAGAACCTCACACTGCTAGGATCGCATCCGTAGAGCTTGTCTTCTCCAACTCCATCATTTCAAAGAGACGGAGGTGCAGATTCAGAGAAGCGAAGTGGTTGCCCGCAGTCATGACGACAGAGTCAGGAGTCTAATGCAGGGCTCCGTCCCTGACCAGAACCCAGGACCGGATCTGCAAGAGCCTTGCAAGGAGCTCAGGGTGGTTCGGGGTGCAGGTTAATGGGAGAGAGCCTCATTACTGCTCTCAAGCCAAGAGACTCTGGAGGCCCTTGGTTTGGTATTTCTGTGCCTCTGAAGAAACCAGTTTCTTTTCAGGTCAATTGAACTCGAGCTTTTATTACCCTCTAGAACCAGGTCATCAGGAGGGAGGACCACAGAGAATGGAAATGTCTTCTCAAAATAGCAGAAGAAGGGAGATGGATGCAGGTTCCTTGCAGGGTCTAACTGGGCTCTGTGTTTTCCCACCAGTGTCCTTCTATGAAAGGAGCTGGCCTTCCACTCATGCCTTCGAGGTATGCCTGTTGTGAGGTTTGTTAGGATTAAATGAACCAAATTCCCTGCAACCTGAAGCTGCAGACCTGAATCCAGAGCCACACGATGAGCCCACACCCCTTCATCCCCACCTCCCCGAAGGAAAGCCCCCCCTCCCCGGCTCCCACTTCTCCAGTGAGCCATTTCCATGTATATACAAAAGTCTCCTGGCAGGAGCAGGAACTTTCTGCCATGGCAGCACATTTCTCAGGCAGCAAGACTGCGACTTTGGAAAATAACTGGAGTGGACCTTGCCCCTGGGGGGAGGTGCATCCTCCTCTGCGGACCGGGGCACCCCACACCCCCATGCCTCTGCTGCCTTCTAAGATGTTCAAAGCACGGCACAAATGATGTCTTAAACCTACAAGAGAAGGGCAGTGGTGGGAATGGGTCTCAGTTTCAAAATTGAAGACCTAGGGCAGTTATTACCATATGGCAATGTCACAGAGCCTTCATGGGTCCCAGACAGACTGGATCATAGAGGTGAACCCACAGACGTAGCACAGAAGTCAGGATACCAGACTCTGGTGCCAGATTATTTGCATTCCACCATGTACTAGTCTCAGTATTTTATATCCTTAAGCAAGTTTCCTAACCTCTCTAGGCCTCTGCTCCTTTGTATAACGAGGATGATAACACCTACCTCACTGGGTTGTTGTAAGGATAAAATGGGATACTTTTCCAAAGAACAGCCTGACGCATGATAAACATTTAATTAACAATTGATATTATATTATTATTCTTTCTCTTATTTTACAGACATGGGAACTGAGACCCGCAGAGGTGTATGTTAAAAAATATATTTTCTGGGACTTCCCTGGCAGTCCAATGGTTTGGACTTGGCATTCTCACCAGTTAGGTCCCTGGTCCCTAAGATCCTGTAAGCTGTACAACATGGCCAGAAAGGAAAAACAAAGAATTATATTTCTTAAAATCACAAAATGAGCCTAGTTGTGTGTGAACATTTTCATTGATTAAAAAAGGGAGCATGTGGGCATCTGCATACGAGCTAAGAAAGGCCAGGTTACATGGCAGCAATAGCTCCTAAATGCCAGTGCTTATGGCAAAAACATGTTCACTTCTTGCCCACACTCTGTGTCTGTTGTGGGTCAGTTGGTGCTCTGCTTCGGGACCTGCTCTTACAGTACAGCCTCCCTCTAGGGGTGAGTCTGATCACCTCTGCCCACAGTTCTTGGCCAGAGTCAGTCACATGGCCATATGGAGTTCCACAATGTGGGTGGGCATAACCCCCTGATAGGAGATGATCAGGTGCGGGTAAAGAGTGGCACACTGTATGACGACTTCCTACAGAAACAAATACAATCTTAGTGTGAACGGTCCTCTGACATGAGCTAATTGTAACACCTGCTTCAAGGTGTGAAAATTGGAATGAAAAACTAAGAGACACGTCCACAGCATTAAAAGGAGCATCTCTTGATGCTCCATTCCTTGAAATAATTTCTCAAAATCCCTAAACCACGGATGAGAACAAAATCTCCATTCCTTGAAAACCAGCCACATACATCATGTGGCTCATCCTGGGAGGAGAGGGTCCTTGTTCTAGAACATCACAGAGGGTCTTGTCTCTCTTCATCCCAAGGTGTTTATCCTCCTGCCCCATCCTATTCCATTGAACAAAATGGTTCATTTCCTTAATCACAGCTGATTTAGTGCCAGTCACTGGTCTAGATGGTGGAAATGCAAAAGAGAAGGAGATTCAGCTCTTGTCCTTAGGAAGAGAGCAAACTCCAGACTAGCAGTGAGGTCGACAAATGGAATATAAAGTAAATGCTGGTCTGGTCTGGAATCTGTGGAACCACAACGAGGTTCACTTAATCCAGCCTGGGGGTGTCAGAAAAGTTCACTACGGGAAAACTGATGTGGCTGGAATTTCTTTCTTAAGGAGGGGTAGGAGTTATGCAACTGGTTGAAGTTGTGAAATGATACTGGGGACAAAGTGTGACATTCTCTAAGAAGCAAGCGTTCAGACTTCCTGGCGTGCCTTGTTTATTTGCAAGCATCTTTTCTGAGTGCTGGGCATTAACAATATACTGGGTAGTTAATGATCACAGCCCATCCCCTTTGGGGCTTAACCAATGCAGAGTGTCTGAAAGGATGGTTCTGGGGTTGCCCAGAAGTACAAACTTGTGAGGCTCACCCCAGAGTCTCTAGGTATGGAACCCAGAAACTGGCATTTTAAATAAGAGCCTGTGATATTTTTATCACACTTGGGTTTCTGTTTAAAAGATGGTCATAATATTGATAAACATGGAGAGAACCCAGGGAGAATGCGATGAGTGTGTTGAATGAAGAAATACATTGGAGTAAAAAATATTTGTGTTACCTGTGAGTCAGGGGCCAATGCCCTTTGAAGTATAGTGCAAAGGTTAGAGAACTTGGCATTTCTTTGTCAAGGCTGCTGTTGACTTCCATCCAGGACTGTCTCTCCAAGTTTGCTCTCTTATGCTAACTATTTTTTCAATTTGTGTTGCCTTTTTATCTCTTCCAGTAAAACAATTTAATGGCAGATTCTGGTACTTACTTTGTGTACAGCAGCCAATTAGGGGTAAAGGTGATCAGTGAATGAGGAATAATGATGGCTTAGAGTTGACAAAGAATTTATATGATCTCATTTGATCTTCCTGGTGACTCAGATGGTAAAGAGACCTGGGTTCGATCCCTGAGTTGGGACAATCCCCAGGAAAAGGGACTGGCAACCCACTCCAGTATTCTTGCCTGGAGAATTCCATGGACAGAGGAGCCTGGCGGATTATGGTCCATGGGGTTGAAAAGAGTTGGACACAAATGAGCACTAACACTTTCGCTTTCTTTCATTTGATCTTCATCTGATCTTGAGAAGGTAGGCCTCTTACAGCCTCATTCTGCAATTGAGGAAACAGTTTGGAGAGAATAGGCCATCTGCCCAGGGTCACATAAAGTAGCTGGTAAGCCAGTAGCCATGTACAGATGTGAGAACTGGACCATAAATAAAGCTGAGTGCCAAAGAATTGATGCTTTTGAACTGTGGTGCTGGAGAAGACTCTTCAGAGTCCCTTGGGTTGCAAGGAGGTCAAACCAGTCAATCCTAAAGGCACTCAATCCTGAATATTCATAAGGACTGATGCTGAAGCTGAAGCTCCAATACTTAGGCCACCTGATCTGAAGAGTGACTCATTGGAAAAGACCCTGATGCTGGGAAAGATTGAGGGCAGGAGGAGTAGGGGTAGACAGAAGATGAGATGGTTGGATGGTATCATCGGCTAAATGGACATGAGTTTGAGCAAACTCCAGGAGATAGTGAAGGACAGAGAAGCCTGGCATGCTACAGTCCACGGGGTTGCAAAGAGTCAGACACGACTAAGCAACTGAACAACAACCCAGCTGTGCTAAACAATGATGAACTTTGAGAATGTAGTCTTTGGAATTATTTCCTTGACTCCTAAGACCCTGGTGAATGGTTTACCTCATTAATAACTAGACTGTCTCTGCCTTTTCTTCAGGAGAGCCCCAATGAACCCCTTCCTGATCACCTGAACCCCCTCTTGAATCCTGGCATGCTTTAACACTGTTAGGTCAGCAAGAACAAGTGTGAGAGGGAGAGAGAGAAGATCAAAGAGAAGATGGAGGCCTCCTTCTTCCACTCAGCAAGCTGTCTGGAGTGTGCTGGACCAACTTTGGCAAAATTATAAAGGAATTTTCTATGGCTTACAGTCCCCACCTCCCTTCTGCCATCTCCCAGACCCCTGTGGCCTTGCCTCTCTTTTAGCTCAGTGGACGCCTGTCTATCACAAAGGGATCAGGAACTCTCAACATGAAAGAATTAGGCAGTTAGTGTGTTATTCTCCCCAAGGGCACATTTGTGGTTTGAGCGTAAGACCAAGGAACAGATAAATAAGGGAAGCAACTTGGTTGGGAAGAAATTACCATTGTCAGTCACTCTGGAGAATCCCAGAGAGTGGTTTGCTGACCTTTGGTGAGAGGAGGGCAAGCCTTAGACCCAAGGACCCTGGAGAGTCTCCTTACCTTCCCCATCATGACCCTGAGATATAGAACCAGCAATAGGAGATGGCGTTGCCTCTGGAAAGCTGGGCTAGAATTCTAGCTCTCCCAAATGCTCCACCCCTGTCATGTTCCATTCCCTGTGTTGAGTGGAGATAAAAGGCCTGCCTTGCCTACACACCGCACAGGGTAGATGTGAGACTCAAAGAACAGAGGGTGTGTCAAGCTAAGCTGGTGCCAGCTGCATGGTAGGAAAGTGCCATGGGGGAGTGGGGTGGAGTCAGAGTGGATACGTAGAGGCCCTGAGGTTAGTGCTTTTAGAATGACCACTCTGCGGCCTGTGGAGTGTTTTCTTCCTTGGCTGCACCATGGGGCTTGTGGGTTTTAGGTCCACAACGAGGAATTGAACCTGGGCCCTTAGCAATGAAAGCGTGGAGTCCTAACCCCTAGTCCTCCAAGGAATTCCCCCGCGGAGGGTTTTTCATCTTAGCCCATGGGGGATTATGAGAACGTGTCACCTGCAAACCTGCAATAGCAGTCAGAAGTCAGGTAATAAGGCTGTGAAGGGGACTGGTACAAAGGGTAGGCTTGAGCCAGACCACCTGGCCTTTTCCTGACCCTAGCTGTTTGTTAGGTATTTAATTTGGGAGATATTTAATTTCTCCAAACCTCAGTTTCCCCATCTCTAAAATGGAGATAATGACAAACCCTAACTCAGCGTGTTGCTCTGAGATTGAAATGAGACAAGAATGGAGTGCTCAGCAAAATACCCGGCACAAGAAAGCCCATGAGTGTTAGCTATTGATGCTATTTTCTTGTATTTACATGAAGTAAGCTAAGGCCAGTGCTTTCTGGGACCTCACAGAGGACAAAGGCTAAGCACTGGGTAGAAGATGCCACCGATGGAAAATGCATTGACACTTGTACATGCCAAGGAGAGTAAATGCACGTCTGATCGGGTGCCCCGGGCTTCTGCGTGCTGAGATATGGGAGTAAGAGCGGTTACATAGCTGTGCCTGTGCAGCCACATCCTATAAAAAACAGACAGATTCGGACTCCATGTCTCTGCAGTCATCTCTTGGGTCCCTAAAGAGCAGGGAAGTTGTGGCTCTACCAGCAGGAAGCGTTTCGTCCTGGTCATCTGGATGCGTCCAGCCTTGACTCACCCTCATCTGTATGTATTATTCCCCACACTGACCCCCACTCCAAAGTCCTCCTCCTCCTTCCCTGCCCCACAGCTTTAAATGGAAATGAAAGCGAGGGAACCCAGAGCGCTGTCATTGAAAAACCAAGGTCTGGTCGGCATCAGCGTGCAGCCTGCAGCTTATATTCTTGGTTTCTTTCTTCTGGGGCCTGGGTCAGCCTCTGAGAAGCACCACCCTCCCCCCCATTTGTTTTACTTAATAGTGGTTCTTTCTGGGAAACCTTGGAAAGGGGTTTTGTGCAGCGCCTGGATGATTTATGGAGTTGCCGGAAGGGCTAATGGGAGGGAGGCGCTGAAAGAGGGAGGGGCAGCCTCTTCCACAGCCGGTTATTTCAGGAATGGAGGCGGGGGCGGGGGATGACCCTCTGGGCTGCTGTCACCCCGACCATCAGCATTATCTGTGTAGGTGGGAGTGGGCAGGAGACTGACTGTCTGACGGTGCCAGTGGCCACGGAGGGGGGCGGCGTCTCTCTTCCCTTTTGAGGACTGGTGTTCTCAAAGGGGGCGTTGGTTTGGGAGGTAGAGGGCGCGGGTTCCTGCCTCTGCTGCCCCTCTTAGGGGCTCACAACCCCTCTTAGGAGCTTTGTAGGCATCAGAGAACTTTTAAGCCCTGAAAAAAAAGATATCAAAGGAAATGGCAAGATCAAAGTTAAGATGTTTAATTAGAACGTCTTCACATGTCACCTTCAGTAACTATAGACTTCAGCATTTAGAATTTTCCTAAGAAAGCAACTTTTAGTTGAGGTTTTCACATTGCGCAGGAATCCCAGGGAACACAATTATTCAACTACTCAAGAATCATAAGCAACCATAAATTTTATGTTACTAACAGTCCAACCACTTCAAAAGCAAAATTAGAATTATGCTTTAGTGATTATAGGAACTAAATTTATTCAATGTGAGTGCATTTGGACATGCTTGACGGGAGATAGAGCCTCCAGAAGAACACGGGCCCAGGGCTTAGGGAGGTCTTAGTTCTGCCGTCCTGTGGATGAGCCTTGACAAGCCTCGAGCCCTCCTTCCTTCCCCAGGGCTTTCTTTTTGTTTGGTGAGGGCGCTGAGTTAGAAGCCCTCTCTGTTTCTTCTCCATCTAAAACTCTGTGAATTGTCTTGCTGCTTTTTTTTCTCTCACCACTTTATTTTTCACCCCATAAGACTTAAAGGGTGATCAACAATCAATCCATCAAATATTAGGAAGCAGAACGAGGTGCCATTAGCAGGCAGCTGGCAGAGCGTGGCTTCCCAGGTGGCACCAGTGGTAAAGAACTCACCCACCAATGCAGGAGAAGAGACTGGGGTTTGATCTCTGGGTCAGGAAGATCCCTTGGAGAAAGAAATGGCAACCCACTCCAATATCTGTGCCTGGAGAATCCCATGGACAGAGGAGCCTGGTCCTCTGGTCCTCTGGTCCTCTGGCTGTGGTCCGTCGGGTTGCAGTCGGATGCGACTGAGGTGACTTAGCACGCATGCATGCATGGCACAGCACAGCAGACCTCTGTGCCCATCACTGGCACAGCACCTTCCTGACTGCTGCTATATCCACATATCACCTCGTTAGTATTTAATAATTTTCTGTAAACCATCTCCTTTTTCATTTTTCTATTTGTATATATTTTTTTCTGTTTATATTTTGGATGAGTACCACCTTTACATGACTCAAAAATGTAAAAGGCAGGGGTGGGGGGAGGGAAGAAGTTTGAGCAATAGAATACAGAATTCTGTCCCCTGCCCTGCCCCCCATTACCCGGTTTCCACTCCCTTCTCACTGCAAGATGAGCCCATGTAGCTCACCTGTCTGAGTTTTACAAGGGCTTCTCTGTCTTTTTAAGGTTCTGATACAGGCCCTCGGGTTGAGCCCTGTGGTTCAGGGCCATAGCTGAAGGATGAACCTTGTGCCGAAGCACCGCACCTGTGGAGCAGGTACAGAGAGAAGCAGTGAAGGGGGGGAGTACTTTTGAAATCACTTGCTTTAGCTTCCCCACTGCAGTTTCACAGAAGGGGAGACTGAGCCCCAGGGATGGAAAAAAAAAGTCTCACCCAGGAGCTCATTAAAAGGCAGAGCTGGGTCTAGAAGAATTTTGATTGCTGTCTCAGTGCTCTTTCACTGCGCTGCTGCTGCTGCTGCAAGTCGCCTCAGTCATGTCCGACTCTGTGCGACCCCAGAGACGGCAGCCCACCAGGCTCCCCCGTCCCTGGGATTCTCCAGGCAAGAACACTGGAGTGGGCTGCCACTTTCTTCTCCAAGGGCTCAATTAAGACTTTTTTCTCTAAGGAATTTGTCTTAACATTGCCATGCTGTACTCACTCAGACACCCAGCTGCACCCTGTGGGGATAGCTCTGTTGATCAAAGATGCACAGGGAACAGTGAGACCTGCATGGAAAGCCTAGCTTCACCTCTTAGCAGCAATTTGACCTCAATTTCCTCATCTCTAATATGGGTCTAAGGATGCCTGGCCCACAGGAGTGTTTTGTGGTTTAAGTGAAAGCATGGATGTGAAAGTACTTGGAGCATGCCAAATATAAAACTGGCCCTCAGCTTTTGTATGAGGCATCTGAATTTGCTGGGATTGTCATGTAGCTTCTCCATCTGGTGCATCTTGTGTCCTGAAACCAACAGAAAGCTTCTCCATTACTTTTACTTCCTTCCTATCCCTACAGAGCTGGATGCAGCCGGTGCTCAAAAATCCTGCTGAATGAAGGAGTGCTGCAGAGAGCAAAATCTGCTGTTTGGAACTCTCCCCCAGGGTGCAGTGGAAGGGCAGAGGGTGTTGTGGACTCTCCCAAAGTGGTTATGCAACGTGAAGGACAGGCCTGCTTCTTGCAGGTGTGTCAGATAGGTGGGGGACAGAGCAGCCGAGCCAAGCTCTCATTTCACAAATGAGGACAGGGAGGGAACAGCCTGAGGCCCCCCCGAGACAGGCTCTTTTGAGCCAGGCCTCCATCCAGCGCCAGGGTGGGAGCCGAAGAAATGTCATGGGGCACAGGCCCTGTGCTTTCATCGGTCCTGGCTTGCCTGTCCCCGCTTGGGGCCCGGGCACGTTCACAGGTGAACAAGATGTGGCAGGAAACCATGAATCAAGGGGACGAAGGTATTAAAGAAGTCGGGCTGACTTCTGGGTCTAAATCCCTTTCTTTCTACTTCTGGGCTTGCTCCAGCCTGTCCTTGCCTGGCAGGGTCCGGAGGCTGCCCCCAGCTCTGCCTTTCGAATTACACCAGGAGCTGGGTGATGGCCGTGAGAATCCAGGGCTGGCTTGGCATGCACAGGGAAAGGGAGGATCTAGGACCAATCTTGATAGCTGCAGGGTCAGTGTTCTTTCTGGAGTGACATATCTATGGAAAGGGACACTTCCTTTGCAGTAAGTTTATCTTGAAGAGGTAACATGGCATTGAGCAGGGGTCAACAAACTCTTCCTGTAAAAAGCCAGGTAGTAAATATTTTAGGCTTTAAGGAACAACAGTCTCTCCTGAAAATATTCCAATACTTCTGTTTTAGAACAAAGGCAGACAGACAATACATACCTGAAAAGATGTGGCTGTATTCTAATAAAGTTGTATTTATGGACTCAGAAATTGGAATAGCATATAATTTTCATGTGTCACAAATATTAGGCTCCTTTTTTTTCCCCCAACGGCTTAAAAATCTAAAATCCCTTCTTTGCCTGATGGCCATGCAGAAACAGGCACAGGAGCAGACACGGGAGGGAGTTTTTCAGGCTTAGAACGTGGAGTCAGGCTTGGGGCCAAACGCTGGCTCTAACCTTTGGCATCTGACCTTTGGCAGATGACGTAATCTCTCGGAGCTTCAGTTTCCTTTTCCTCAAACAGGGATAACAACGTCTAGCTCAGTGAGCATGACATGAGGTTGAGGGGGTGAGGAACTTGATGTGGACTATTTAAAGTCCTCTGTCGGTGGCAGTTACCATTATCGTGTTCATCACCCATTAGAAAACTAGTGTCGAGAATTGTGAGTGTGAACTAAACTATTGCCTGCCGTATCAGTAAACCAAGTGGATGCAGCCATCCAGCCACTGCGTTACAGCTGTCCTGACAGTGAGCCCCGAGGAAACTCGGGATGAGAAAGCCCAGAATACTGGCCCCAGGTAGCTGAGGTGCAAGTCAAAGGAATGATTTCAGTGAGCCCAGACTTTGCATCTTCTCATTCTAAATGTCTGAAACTAGACATCTCATTCTTTGCATCTTGAGATGTCTAGTTCTCTTTGATTAGCAGTAAGTTTTTCATGTTCCAACTACCTGGTCGTTTGTTGCAAAAATTCCTGTATATCCTGGCTCTGCCCTTGCCTCTTGGGAACAGTTTGCTCAGCATTATCTGAGATGCCGTGTTCTGGGCTTGAAGGCCTCAGAATGCCCCGATGAATAAATCACAACTGAATTTTTAGGTTGTGCATATTTTTTCTGTCAGCATGAGCAATGCCCCACTCTCCATTTCTACCCAGAACCTCTTGAAGCCTATTTATAAAGGCATTTACCACAGGCTTTTTACAAAAGCCATAACCCTTGCTTCTGGTTACAGTGAACTCATCGTATTTGTGTGTCCAGGTCACTCCAATTGAATGTATGCTCACTGAGCACCAATTTTGTGGGGCTCAGGGTGAGGTAGGCATGGAGATGAACTTGGCCTAGTTCCTGCCAGTAAGATAGGATGGAGATAAGAAGTAACCCAAACAACCATAAATCAAATAAGCATACAGTAAGACCTGCGAAGGAAGCAGTCCTGTTTCCATTTACTGAGTGTCAGGCCCTCTGCTACATTCTTTCTGTACATAACACCCCAGGAGGAGATTATTTCCCCACTTGATAAATGGAAAGTGGAGTCAGGGAAACTGTTAAGGGACTTGCCAAAGGTCACATCCTGATCAAAGGAGGATGGAGACTCACATTCAGGTCTGACTAACGTGGGAGCCAGAACTTGACCCATTGGTCTAAAGTATCCCAAGCCCAGAAAGTTCACTCTTGACTGTGATGGTTGGGGAATAGCAAGTGGCCCATTTGGCTAAGGAGGGTGCAAACAAGGGTCCTGTCCACTCTATGCATTCGTGCATCAGCCTGAGGCTTCAGGCAGGAGGACACACCAAGCCTGATGACTTCACCAGACTCATATATTGTAGGAACTTCTTGCAAAAAAGGAAGACCTTCTGTTGTAAAACACTCTGCCATGTATTCATGTATTTAACTCTTCTTCTTCAAAAAAAACTTGCATATTTTGTCTGTGACTGCTCTTCTGACTTTCAAATAGGACTGTCTCCTGGCCTGAAGCAGAGGCCACATGGCAGGGAGGCGGTTCTGTCTCAGCAGGTACTGCAGGCCCTGCTTCCACCACTTCCTGCCTCTTGCCTCAGTTCCCACAAATGTACAATTAGGGGTTAGGCAACCTCTGGGTCCTTTCCAGTTCTAACTTTCCAAATTATAGCTTACACTGTGCCTCTTTCAGTAAGGGAGACAGCTTTCACCTCTAGCTCGGAGTGGCTAGGCCACTGCACAGCAATATTAGATTATAACTGAGGTTACTGGGCACTGTGGGGCTGGGATGAGAACTTCCAGCCCTCAAGTCATCAATGTGCCGCTTAGATACCTGCACCTTCCTGAAGCTTGTTGGGATCCACGTCCTTGGTCCGTCTGCACACCAATAGCCCAGCTTTTTAATTCACTCCTTTATGTATTCACACTTAGCCTCTGGAGTCAGGCTGCCTGAGTTGGAATCCCAGATCTAGTAGCCCTGTGACTACAGGCAAATTACACAACCTCTCTGTGCCTTAGCCTCCTCCTCTGTAAAGTGGAGATAAAAATGGAATTTGCCTTATAGGGTCGTGAAGGGTTAAATCAGTCTTGTAAATGAAGACCATTCCTGGGTCTTTCCTGGTACTCCAGTGGTTAAGAATCTACTTGCTGATGCGGGGGACACAGGTTCAATCCCAGGTCTGGCAAGATCCCACATGCTGAGGGGCAGCTAAGCCCGGGTGCCTCAATCACTGAGCCCATATGCCTAGAGCCCATGATTCACAGCAAGACAAGCCACCGCAGTGAGGAGCCCTCACGCTGCAACTAGAGAAAGCCTTACGAAGAAAGTAAGGTTTGCAGAGTTCGCATAACTTATTCGAGATAGGCCACTGCCCCCACGGGCTGCAGAGGACATGTCAGCAGGTCCAAGAAGACAGCCGGCTGGGAAGAGCGGGCAGGTCACCTCCTGCCCCGGTCACTTAACATTCGTTTCACGTTGCCTCCCTGCCGCATGCCTGGTTCTTGCTCAGACCTGGACTCCTGCTGATGTCTTGTCTTGAATCGCATAACCTGTCAACACTTGAGAATCGTCGGCAACGACCGGGGAGAAATATGATTTAGGAGCTGGGGAGAGGAGCGCGGAGAGACCGGAAAGCTACCACTTCACGGCTGATTTTGGAGCCGCCTCTGGGCCAGACCAAATGGGAAACATCCTGCTTCAAAACAGTCAGGATGTTAATACTTAGATGAGTGAAGACACACATGTCTCAACTAATATCCCAGGCATATCGGGCCGATTATGCTGCACCAGAGCGCAATTTCCTCCTGAGTTTCATTTCTTTGGCCCGACATTGTGCAGATGGCGTGCTCAGCTCGCTGGAAGTTAAGTGTGGAAATGATCAAATAGAAATATGAGACATTTGACTATCACTGGGGCTGCAACTTGACACTCCAGGTCTGATTGGAAATCCAGCAGGCCTCTTTCACAACCCTTTATTTCTGCTCACCCTTAGCTCAGCTCTCTGCAAACCTCACAACCGTCAGCTCTGGCTCTGTTAGCGCCGCTTCTCACCAGAGACATTCAACCAAGTGGTCCTCCCCGTTAAAGTCCCCGGACACAGGGACTGCTCTTCCACTGCGGGGGACATGGATTCAATCCCTGGTCTGGGGACTAAGATCCCACATACCATGCAGTGCAGCAAAAAAAAAATCCCAGGACACACACACACCTCTCCAAGGTACTGCTCAGTTGTTTGTTTATTTAGTTGGCTGCGTCAGGTCTCAGTTGCTGCACGTGGGGTTTAGTTCCCTGACCCAGGATTGAACCCAGGTCCCCTGCACTGGGAATGTAGGGTCTTAGCCACTGGACCACCAGGGAAATCCCATCCTCTTCTAGTTTTTTTTTTTTTAATGTGGTTTATTTATTTATTTATGGCTGTGTTGGGTTTTCATTGCTGTGCGACGGGCTTTTTCTCTAGTTGTGGTGAGCAGGGGCTACTCTTTACCATGTGAGGGCTTCTCATAGTGGTGGTTTCTCTTGTGGGGCACGGGCTCTAGGGTTCTCGGGCTTCAACAGTTGTGATACCTGGCCTCTGGAGCACAGGCTCAGTAGTTGTGGTACTCAGGCTTAGTTGCCCTGCAGCATGTGGGGTCTTCCCAGATCAGGGATCAAACCCACGTCTCCTGCATTGGCAGGCGGATTCTTTACCAGTGAGCCACCAGGGAAGCCCCTGCTTCTCTTTTTAAATGCTTTGTTGAGGACTTCCTGAAGCTGAACCTTCTTGAGTTTCTCTCTCACACTTCCTGTGAGAAAAAACATCTTCCTCCGCCCTTTAAGGTCCATATCCTTATTCCTCCAGACCCCAGCTCACAGAGCACCTCCTGCAGGACGTCCTCCTTATTTCTTTGGCTAGCCTTCTCTTTCACTTTTCACTTTCATGCATTGGAGAAGGAAATGGCAACCCACTCCAATGTTCTTGCTTGGAAAATCCCAGGGATGAGGGAGCCCAGTGGGCTGCTGTCTATGGGGTCACACAGAGTTGGACACAGCTGAAGTGACTTAGCAGCCTTCTCTTTGTATAAGTAGTCTGTACCTACTTTGAAGTCTATTCTCAACCCAGAAATCTACCTTTCTTAAAGTTTTGGACTCCTTTCCCTCACTCCTCCACCTCCACGCCCCACTATCCTAAAACCTAGAGCCTTCTGTACTGCTGGTAATTTCCAGATCGACTGCAGATTCCAGAGCAACTTGAGTCTCCACAGCACCTGTATCAGAGGCTGGCTGAACTCTTGAAACCCTCTTCCCTTCTCCCCTTCTCGACTAGACCAATTTTAACCAAACTTGAAGACTTTATTTTTACCTCTTCCCTTTAATGATTAACTTGTTTTGAAGAATTCAAGAACCCAGACACAGTGACTGCTGACCTAGTTACTAACCAATCCTAGTCATGTTTCTCATGAGGGTCCAGCCTCTGGGCTCTTCTGGTCTACTGCAGGTGAGAACATGAATTCCTTCATGGTACCGGTTTTGCTTTTCAAGCAAATGGAAACATCGGTCTGCTCCCCTGACCCTCTCATGGAGGTCTGGTGTATAAAGGAAAGATTATGATGGCTTTGCTTTGTTGTAGAGCTAGTATTTTAGTCTCTTTAAAACTCAGTTCTCACCCCATTGATTTCAAGCCCTGATATTGTCAAGGAAGACACCCATCAATGCACTGTTGCTGCACCACTGCAGACCCCCAGTGCCCAACTGAGGATGTTAAGAGGTCCTCAGGCTCCCTTCAGCCAAGGACAAGGCAAAGGCTGGTGGCGGTCAGCTCCCCTGCGTGGGCCCCACGTGCTCCTGCAGACTTGAGCCGCCTGGTTTCTCTAAGGCACCCCTGGGCTCCTGCTCCCTGTACTAGTCTGCTTGGGCTGCCATGACAAACACTACAGCCTGGGAGGCTTAAACAATGAAAATTTATTTTCTCGCAATTCTGGAGGCTGGAAGTCCAAGAACAACGTGTTGACAGGTTTGGTTTTTTTCTGAGGCCTCTCTCTCGGGCTTATAGATGGCCATCTGCTCCCCTGTATCTTCAGATGGTTTTCCCTTTTGTGCCTGCCTGTGTCCTCATCTCCCCTTCTGATCAGGCATCAGTTGTATTGAATGAGTCCATCTTAATGATCCCATTTGAACTTAATTACTTCTTTAAAGACCCCATCTCCAAATACAGTTACATTCTGAACTACTACAGGCTAGGACTTCAACATATGAATTTAGAGGGTAAGACATAAGTCAGCCTCCAACACTTTCCACTTTTTAAGTGCACACCGCCTGGTTTTAGGGCATCCTGGACCTTCATTGAGGTTTCCGAGGAGATATGTCCTCCTTTGTAAAATGTGGTTAGTAAGGATACTGATTATCTTGAAGTTGCTGTGAAGATTAAGTGCCATGAAGCATTATAGTAGATGCTTAGTAAACACTGGGCTTCCCTGGTGGCTGAGACGGTAAAAGAATCCGCCTGCAATGCAGGAGACCCTGGTTTGATCCCTGGGTTGGGAAGATCCATCGGAGAAGTGAATGGCAACCCACAATACTCCAGTATTCTTGCTTGGAGAACTCCATGGACAGAGAAGCCTAGCAGGCTATAGCCCACGGGATCACAGAATAGAATGCGACTGAGCGACTCAGCACACACAGAGTAAATGTTAGAGCCACAGAAATAAGTAAAGATGGTGATGATGCTGATAGCACCACTGTAATAGCAGATGTCTTGGTCATAACATTCCTTTTTTACAGCAGCTAGTGGTCATTTCACGTGTGTCGTTTTCATTTTGCTCATTTCTTTCCAAAAGAGGCTTCCCCGTGGCTGCCCAGCACACTGGCTGCCCAAGATTCAGATCAAAGCTACTCTCAACCCGCTGTGAGGACTTGGAAGCACTCCGGCAGGAGGAGGCACTGGGCCTGCCCCATCTCTCCCATCCCCTGCTGGAGCTCTCTTTACCACAGCTCGCTAGGGCATCTGCTTTTGACCTCAGTGCCTTCCCTGCGCGGCAGTGCCTGGTGTCTGGAGGAACGCCAGCTCTTCCTGTCTGCCAAGCTGCCTCTCTTCCATCACACGAATGACCTGGGAAACCCCACCTCCCCTCCAGCAGGAGCTCAGTCTCCCTGGACTGATCACAGGAAAGGTGCTGATCTGAGGGCACATCGCCCTACACAGGCACTGTGCTTGGCTCGCACTCAAAGGCCCTTCTGATTCAGGCTTTCTGCTCAAGACTTTCCTTCTGTTTGTGTGCGTCCAAGTGTTCATCTCTGTCAACAGTTTAAAAAAAAATCTCAAATAGTAAGGCTACTTTTGTTCTCTGTCCTGCACATTGCCTGTACATAAATATGCCTGCTGGAGACACCCGGTCTTTACAAAGCAGTTACGCTTGAGCACTTTCTCTCTCTCCTCCACCCTGTCTCAGGCTCCAGCACGTTTCCCCTCTGCCTGAAAGTACATCTTCTGCCTTGTCTCCTGGAGAATGCCTGTCCCAAGTCAGGCCTGCGTCAGATGCCTTGCTGACCTCCTGGCTGAGACAATGCCCTCCTCCTTGGTGGCTCTACTGTGCCTTTCGTAGCATCTTGCCTCTACTCACCACTCTGCACTCTGTTTGAATATCTTCCCTGGCTGAACTAGTTGCTCCTCGAGGGCAGGCGTGATGATGCATTTAACTCTGCATCACTGGTGCCCAGCACCGGGTCTGGCTGCAGATGAATGAAACCAGTGAGGAGGGCTCTGGGCCCCAGCCACACTGGGCAGTGCCTTTCATGGCCTTTTCCATTTGGCCTCACCTCTTCCTTTGTCCTGTTTTTAGCCTAATTCCTTTCAAGGCTCTGGCATGGGACTCTGAGCTCATTTTCATGATTGCTTTAAATATTTGGGGCTGTTGGCATGCCAACACGGGGACCCACGCTAAGGAGGGAGAGGAATTCTCTAGCTCTCTGGGTTCTGCCCAAACACAAGGAATGTGCCAGAGGCAGGGGAGGTTCTGAGAAAATGCCAGATTGGGTCGAACTAAACTGCTTTCCTACCTAGCTTAGGGAGCCAGGAATTTTGGCAGGAGACGAGAAAGTGAAAGGACACAGTGGCCTGGGGTGGGGGTGGCGGTGAAGATAGCGTCTCCTCCAAGAAACCCAAGTGGAGCCCTGGATGAAGGTGAAAGGGCAGCAGCAGCACTGATCTGGAGATGCAGTGTCCATGTCTGAAAATGGTGAGGAGCCCCAGGAACTAGTGCCTGGGCACCATCCCGGGAGCCAATTCTGAAAGTCAGATGGACAGAAGAAGACTTTAAAAGTCTTGTCATGGAAAAACTCAGAAGTCACAGAAATAATCTCTCAGGCAGAGCCTGACAGTTGCTCCAATCAACTCCCAACACTTTAGGGATCAAGAAATAGAAGCTAAGAGAGAAATGGGGTGACCTAGGCCACACCTTTCATGGTTGTAGCACCAGGACTGGAACCTGCATCTCCTTCTCTTCTTCCCAAGGCTCCCACCTTCTCAAGGACTGGAGAGAAGCTAGGATTCGTTTTCCCCAACAATTGTTATAAATAGACTAGAAAGCCTAGCTGCTGCTTGTTGATTTCTTGCTACATGCCAGGCACAAGGTGCTAAGTGGTTTACATATTTCATCTTATCTAAGAGCAGCCTTATGAAGCAGACATTCATTTGAAAGATGGAGAAACTGAAGTTCAGAGGCTAAAGGATTTGCTTCGATCAACCAGTTTCTAGTTTCTAAGTGAGAAACTGCCTGATTCTGGAACCCATGCTTTTTTAAAGAAAAAAAAAAATTCATTTGGCTACACTGGTTCCAGTTCAGCACACGGAATCCTTCATCTTCAATGCAGCATGCAAACTCTTAGTTGCGGTATGTGGGGTACAGTTCTCCGACCAGGGATCAAACCCAGGCACCCTGCACTGGAAGCGAGGAGTCTTAGCCATTGGACCACCAATGAAGTCCCTGGACCCCATGCTTTTAACAGCTACTGTCTAAAATCTTCCTGTCTGGCTTTCTCAGGTCTCAGGAGCCTGGTTCAAGAGGAAGACGGCCTAGAGCTTTCTAGATGGAAATGCAACATCCCAGCACTTCTGGCAGTGAGATTTGCAGCACATAGACCTGGATATCTGAAAGAGGCAAGAGTTTTCTTCCCTAAAGACTTTCCAGTCCAGGGACTTCTCTGTGGGTCCAGTGGTTAAGACTGCACATTTCCACTGCAGAGGACATGATTTCAATCTTTGGTCAGGGAACTAAGATCCTACATACTGAGTGGCATGGCCAAAAAATAAAGACTCTTCAGTCCAAAGAAGACCTGTGGTTATGGTGGTGGAGGTGGACAGATGACCTGTGGTGGGGCTGCTGATACAACAATGGGGTCCAACCGAGGCAGGTCCTAGAGAGCAGCCAAGATGAGGAGAGAGACAGATTCCTGACTCATTCCCTGAGCTGGCTGCAGGCCGTAGAGATCTGTTACCTAAGGGAATGGATTCATGAAGAAGGAAAACCGGCACTTAAAATTCACACTTTATTTACATTTATAGAACAGCTTTAAGCTCACAATGTGCCGTCTTCATATTCTTCTTGGATTCTTAGAACAAGAAGGCAGGGTTAGGCTTTACCATTGAGCACACTGCCCCAGAGAAGTGAAGTGACGTATTCAAAGTCAACCAGCTAGCTAGCAACAGTGCCAAAGCCAGAAGTCAGGTCTCCTGAAACTTACCCGGAAGTCCGTCACCCTGACACCATTGCGAGTGGATAAAAAGGAGCCCGTAGACACGACGCCAGAAGCGGCACTGTAGTCTCTGGATTTTGACTCCGCCCCCAGGCCTAGGCTTGCCCTGATTGG
>SJYQ01091872.1:109121-143409 GCA_006410935.1 Redunca redunca | reverse complement strand
TGGGGGCGGTGGGGGGGCAAGGGGCGCTGCTGGGCAGCCCACGGGAAAGCTTCTGTTTCTCCTAATGAGCCAGGAAAAAAGGAAATCTCGCTAGTTCTCTGGTTGTCACTGTGCCTGGAACGTGGTGAGTGGGCTGCTACGACTAATTGGCTCTTTGGAAGAAACCAGTGTATGGAAGAGGATGCACAGAGAGAGGAGAGAGTCTGGGTCCCTGAGGACATCATTCAATCAACAGAGGCCCACCCTTCTGAGACTGTTCATCCTAGACTTCAGACATGGCTGTTGTGCAGGGGATAAAGGGTTAGAAAATCTTGTGTCTCCTTCTTAAAAGTTAGGATAATCTCCCCCAGAAGATCTCCAGCAGACACCCTATCACTTTTTGGCCAGCACTTTTTGGGATTCCATGGCTACCCCATGGAGAAGGCAATGGCACCCCGCTCCAGTACTCTTGCCTGGAAAATCCCATGGATGGAGGAGCCTGGTAGGCTGTAGTCCATGGGGTTGCTAAGAGTCGGGCACGACTGAGCGACTTCACTTTCACTTTTCACTTTCATGCATTGGAGAAGGAAATGGCAACCCACTCCGGTATTCTTGACTGCAGAATCCCAGGGACACAATGGAAGTGACTTAGCAGCAGCAGCAGCAGCAAGAAGGGATTCCTTGGTGGTTCAGTGGTTAGGACTCAGTGCTTTCACCACCCAGGCCTGGTTTGATCCCTGGTTGAGGAACTAAGATCCTGTAAGCTGCGCCAGATGGTCAAAATATAAAAAAAACAATGCTCTAGGAGAAGTACTATTAGTATCTGCATTTTATACCTGAGGGCACTGAAACACAGAGTTAAAATAATTTACCCAGGGGCCAAGCAGCTAGGAAGTGGCAGAACTAAGCTTTGAACTCAGGCCCCAAGGCCTGTGTCCTTAATCACTACTTCCTCCAGTTAAGAAATGAGGTCAGAGAGGTGGGGGGCGGGGGTTGGGGGGAGAATGGATACATGTATATGTATGGCTGAGTCCCTTCACTTTTCACCTGAACCTGTCACAACATTGTTAATTGGCTATACCCCAATACAAAATGTTTTTGGTGTTTAAAAAAACAAGAAAAGAAATGAGGTCGACCTCCCCAGAGCACATGGCCGAGTGAAGGAGAGGTGGGGACTTGAATAATACTGAAGTTCAGTTAGGACAGAGGAAGAAAGAAATAGATGTTGGTTAGCAACAGTGTTTGCCACCGCCGACTCTGTTGGCGAGTCTGCCCATAGATTTCCTTTGAGGAGAGCTAGCAAATATCCTTGAGTGTTTCTCAAACTATTGCCTTTAGCTCAACTGTCCCAAGTAAAACAACTTATTATTGTGAGCTGGAAAAACCCTCAGGGAAGAGAATCATCTGAAGGATGGATAAGATTTAGAGCAAATAGATATTCCAGGCAAAGAAAATTGCACAAGAAAATGTCCAGAAGACAGGGCTGGAAATATAGAAGAGGTCTTTGAAGTCCTTGGACACCGAGTGGAGGCCTGTGGGCTTCACTCAGGCAGTGAGGACTGCAGAGGATCCTTGAGTAGGGGTGTGACTAGTCGTCTAGAGACACATCCTGAAGTTGATCAAAGGAGGAGTGTGTGGGAGGAGAGAGCTGACTGGCAAGAGGATCCGCCATATGATGAAAGTTTGACTAAGGGTGATAATGTTGGAAATGCATTGGGAAAGATACTGCAGGAAATACTGAGAAAAAATGGTCTGTGGATCTGATGACTGCTTAGACATTGGAGGATGAGCAACTCAGGGTGTCTTTGAATTTTCAAGCTTTGGTGACAGGAAGATGGAAACCAGGAGCCTTGGGGAAGTGGAGGAGAGAGAGCAGGAAGTGGTGGATTTGGTATCGGACTTGGAGATTTGAGATGGGGGGACACCCATGTGGAGAACATGACTGGCATGTTAGTGATGAGTGAGAACCACAGGTGTCAGAAAGCTGAGGGGGTGGAGCGGATGAGACCTCTGAGAGCAGGGATATGGTGAAAGGGAAGGTGGCTACTGAGGTCTGGACCTGAGGAAACGTTTAGCATTACTTGGTCCCATGGGAGGGGATGCAACAAAAGACATTAAGGAAAGGTCTAAACATTATAAAATTGCTGATGTAGAAATTCCTTGTTGAAGAATGTAACCCAAAAGACAGTAATACAGAAGTTTATTGAGTACTTTCTCGACCAACAACACAGCATAGCAATTTTGTTTTGTTTTGTTTTGTATTGGAGTTGATTAACAATCAACTTCAGGTGTACAGTGAAGTGATTCTGCTATACTTACACAATATGTCTATTCTTTTTCAAATTCTTTTCCCATTTAGGTTATTACAGAATAGTGAGCAGAGTTCTTTGTGCTAAGGATAACATTTTTTAGTACCTTACACTTAAAAATTTTTTTTAACTTTATATTGGAGTATAGCCCACTTCCCAGATGGCACTGGTGGTAGAGAAACTGCCTGCCAGTGCAGGAGACATGAGAGACTCCAGTTTGATCCCTGTGTCAGGAAGATCCCCTGGAGGAGGGCATGGCAACCCACTCCAGTATTTTTCCTGGAGAATCCCATGGACTGAGGAGCCTGGCAGGCTACAATCCATAGGGTTACAAGCAGTTGGGTAAGACTGAAGCGACTTAGCATGCACATGGCCAATTAAAGAGATGGGAATACCAGACTACCTGACCTGCCTCTTGAGAAACCTGTATTCAGGTTAGGAAGCAACAGTTAGAACTGGACATGGAACAACAGACTGGTTCCAAATAGGGAAAGGAGTACATCAAGGCTGTGTATTGTCACCCTGCTTATTTAACTTGCATGCAGAGTACATCATGAGAAACGCTGGGCTGGATGATGCACAAGCTAGAATCAAGATTGTCAGGAGAAACATCAATAACCTCAGATATGCAGGTGACACCACCCTTATGGCAGAAAGTGAAGAGGAACTAAAGAGCCTCTTGATGAAAGGGAAAGAGGAGAGTAAAAAAGTTGGCTTTAAACTCGGCATTCAGAAAACTAAGATCATGGCATCTGGTCCCATCACTTCATGGCAAATAGATGGGGAAACAGTGGAAACAGTGAGAAACCTTATTTTGTGGGCTCCAAAATCATTGCAGATGGTGACTGCAGGCATGAAATTAAAAGATGTTTGCTCCTTGGAAGAAAGTGAAAGTGAAGTTGCTCAGTCATGTCCAACTCTTTGCGACCCCATGGACTGTAGCCTACCAGGCTCCTCTGTCCATGGGATTCTCCAGGCAATAGTACTGGAGTGGATTGCCATTCCCTTCTCCAGGGGATCTTCCCGACCCAGGGATCAAACTCGGGTCTCCCGCATTGTAGACAGGCACTTTACCATCTGAGCCACCAGGGAAGACCTTGGAAGAAAAGTTATGACCAACTTAGACAGCATATTAAAAAGCAGAGACATTAATTCGCCAACAAAGATCTCTCTAGTCAAAGCTATGGCTTTTCCAGTAGTCATGTATGGATGTGAGAGTTGGACTATAAAGAAAGCTGAGCAGTTCAAAATTGATGCTTTTGAACTGTGGTGTTGAAGAAGACTCTTGAGAGTCCCTTGGACTGCAAGAAGATCCAACCAGTCCATCTTAAAGGAAATCAGTCCTGGATATTCATTGGAAGGACTGATGCTGAAGCTGAAACTCAAATACTGTGGTCACTTTATGCGAAGAACTAACTCATTTGAAAAGACCCTGATGCTGGGAAAGATTGAAGGAAGGAGGAGAAGGGAATGACAGAAGATGAGATGGCTGGATGGCATCACATGAGTTTGAGTAAACTCCGGGAGTTAGTGGTGGACAGGGAGGCCTGGTGTGCTATAGTCCATGGGGTCGAAAAGAGTCAGACACAACTGGGCGACTGAACTGGCTGAGCTGTTTAACAATGCTGGGATAGTTTCAGGTGGACAGCAAAGGGACTCAGCCATACATATACAAGTATCCCTTCTCCCCCAAGCTCCCCTCCCATCCAGGCTGCCATATAACAAGGAGCAGAGTTCTTTGATCAGCACTTTATATTTGTGAATTTAATTATTCCTCAGGACAATCTTATAAAGCCAGTACTATTCGTTCTTTTTATAAGTAAGTTTTCATTTTACAGATAAAGAAGATGAAGCCCAGAGAGATTCTGTCATGTGAGCAAAGACTTGATATTCAAGGACAACAGCTGTGAGGCCCTTCTTAACCACTGGGCAATTCTGCCTCTTGAAATGACCAGAAATGAACACAAGGCTGCACCCTGGGGGTGTTCATTTTAGCATTATAAGAACAGGAAACAATCTAAATGCTTAACAGCTGGAGGCTGGCTAGATCAAGTCTGACTTCCAAATGAGAGCATGCAATATAGATGTTAAAAATCGCTCCGTAGGAGAACACTCAATGACATGGGAAAATGTTGATGATACGTTTTTAAGTGAGAAAAGCTGTTTTCAAAACAGTATGATCCCAAATATGAAAAAGGAAAGATACGTGTGATTATTCACATGTGTGTACTTTGGCAGACGATACGACTTCTGTACTGGATTGCCTGTGGCCGGTGCCCCCACTAGGTACCCTCTTCTCCTCCTCACCCCTCCCAGCGTCCCCACACCCCAGGCCATCTGGGACCGGTCGATTCGGAGCCACTGGATTGAAGTAGTGCATATTTGAACAAAGATAAGCAGGATGTGTGTGGAGCTCTGTGCCCAAAGTGTCATTGTTTCCCCTCAGGTCATTCCAGGAACCTTATCTCTCGATAAGGCAACACTCTAAGGGAGAGCTAACTAATGAGAAGAGCTTTGGAAAGACTGTAGTGCTCATAGAATACTTCAGAGGCACAACGCCAGTTAAGAATAGGTGATGGGTCCCTTCCGTGTATGAGTCTGGAAAATGCCCGAAAGGAGGGTATCTTGCTCTCTGGACCATGGAAGTAGGTCGGGTCCCTGCCTCTGGGGTCCTGGGGTCACTAGCAAGCAGCCCAGCCCCAAGACAATTCCGAAGCCCCCCTCAAAATCCTCTGGGCTCTCTGTCCTGTACTTCGCCCCAGCTCTATATCCATGTTCAGGCAAAGCCCCAGAGCTGACTGCTTAGAAAAATATTTAATTGAGATTCCTCCTACAGTGCTTATTTCTGTCTCAATAAGGCCTTGGCATGCCATGGGTAGCTAAATATATTGGCTGTTTCCTTTCCGATGCCAACTTAGTTTTTTAAATGTTCCCAAGTGCATCTGCCCAGTTATTCCGTTAAAGAGAATTTACAGCATTTGCCCTCTGTAACCTTGAAAAAGAAGAAGAAGGAAAAAAAAAAAAAGACAAAACTGTGGAGGTTAGCTTGCTCAGGGAAGAGAAATGGAGAGATTGTCTGTGCAGAAGTATATTCCTTCCTTCCTTCCAACAACCACATCTATTGAGTTTCTCCTGAGTTATTGGCACTGTCCCTAATGTGTAGACTATACAGATTTTTGGAATTAGACCCAGTCCCTGCCCTCAAGATGTACATAGCCTAGATCTACCCACAGTACAGCTCGTTCATGATGGAGGAGGCACAAAACAGAACTGAAGGAGTGTCTGCTGTGCCCCAGGGTGAGCACAGGTGACGTTTTCCTAAATGGCATCTCTACCTGTCCTAGAAGTACTTAGGAACTGAGGAGACAGAACTGAAGAAACAGCAAGAATATAAGGCTAAATGGGCTTTATGTGCATGTTACATTAGTTTGGGGTCAGCAGCGTGGGCACTTACCCTAGCAGAATTCTTCTGCTGGATTTGGTATCTGATTCTACAGAAGTCTGGAGTACAGTTCATTTACACCTCGAGGCTTTGGTTTCTTTACCTATAGAATATATTAGTGCAGACAGAGTTGTTTCAACAATTTTAAAGTCTCAGAACCAAGCATGCATGGAACCCCAGTGTGTAAGACCAAGAGCATCGGAGCTACTGTGGTTGAGGTACGGGTAGGAGACCGCAAACTAGTCCTGGCCTACCCCTACCCCCCTGCCCACTGGGGCCCCTCCTAGGACTCTGGGGCTCCCTCAGCTGCAGTTGAAACCCTCCGGTTGCGGTGGTGTTTCAGGCTTTCCTTGTGTTCTCACTTTGCCTTCATTTGGGCATGAGGCTGGTCGCTGCTGCCAGAAGGAGTCTGTACCTGCCACCTGGGACTTCTGATGGAGGCTGGTAGGTGGTGGTCTTGGAGTACTTGGGTTCACCAGGTCCTGGGAGTGGTCAAATCATGATTGCTTCAGTGAGAAGGAAGCAAGTTATCCTCTGAAAGCAGAGGAGGTGCTGGCAGCTGACAGAACACAGAAACTTGCTTTTGAGGCTATCGTCTGTACCTCATACCCTCTCAGACTCCTGAGTTCTTTTTGTTCCCTAGCTTTGATTCATTTCTTTGTAATGGATGTAAATCATTTCCTCTGTGTTCACCTGTTTCCTTCTAGCTGTCCAGAAAAATCTGAAGTTGGAAATATCCTTCTCGACATTTCATAGATGGCAGCAGAAGTATTAGGGGGTCTTGAATGAAAGACTCGTTAGAGTTGTGGCAAATTTCCACCCCTGTTTGAAAAACACCGCTTTGGTCATCTTGGCAGGAGGCTCAAGGGTGGACATGAGAATCTTAGGGTGAGGGTGATGTCAATCCCGGGGAGTCTGTAATTCCCCAAATCTTATTAACACAGGGGCTGAATACCAGACGTTCCTTTGGGTCTGCGTGCCAATGCTCTCAGCATTTCCTAGCAGCCTCTCTCCACTGGTCTGGAACCTTTTAGGGCATTCCAAGCCCCCGCACCTCCCCCCACCCCAGGGCTGGCCTGCAGTCAAGCATCTTCACACTCTGTTGCTTCCATCTGGAACTCCCTTCCTCGATTCCTGATGCTGGCTGCCTCTGGGCCTGCTTGCTATTCCGGTGCCCAGAATCCCACAGAGCTCTGCCAGCAGAAGCCACGGGGAGCTGCAGCAGCTGATAAGGGTGGGCTTCCCTGGAGGCAGGATGCAAGGGCCAGAGGATCTGTGCAAGCGAGCTCTGACCATTTATCAAAGGGTACCTCACAGAAAGAGAAAAGACGAGCTACAGCTAAGAGTAGGAAGTTGGAATGCACATAATCAAGGAAGGAGAGTATCAAGAGCCCATAAAAATCAGCTCCAGGTCGCCTTGGAATTCTAAGATACAGGATGAGATGGTTAGATAGCATCACCGACTCAATGGACATGAATCTGAGCAAACTCCGGGAGATGGTGAAGGACAGGGAAGCCTGGCATACTGCAGTTCATGGGGTCGTAGAGAGTTGGACGTGACTGAGCGATTGAATAACAACGTTCCCTTAGGATTCTAATATCCTCTATGGCATTGACTGTCCCTGAGTCATGAGATTTTTGCCTGACATGCAGTCACATCCCTTCCAGAAACTCTGATTTTTCTTCTGCCAAAAGGTGAGGGAGTCTGAACAGCACTAAGGGGACTGACAGCTGCATAGGTCAGGGACCCAACCAAGATTTAGATGTGTGCTGAGCACACCTCTGTCTTCCTCTGGACAGCTTGTGTATCTTCCTGCCTCCAGGCAGACCTGGTGATGAATTCAGCTGAGGTTTTAGAAAACATGATGCTGTTACTCAGCCATTAAAAAGAATGAAATAATGCCACTTGCAGCAACATGGATGGACCTAGAAATTGTCACACTGAGTGAAATATGTCAGACAGAGAAGGAGAAATATTCATATGACAGCCCTTATATGTGGATTCTAAAAAGAAACGATACAATGGACTCACTTACAAAACAGAAAGAGACTCAGAGACTTAGAGAATGAACTTATGGTTGCCGGTGGGAGAGGAAAGAGGGAAAGATAGGGGGAAGGGACAGTTTGGGAGTTTGGGATGGACATGTATACACTGCTATATTTAAAGTGGGTAACTAACAAGGACTAGTATTTTGGCCACCTCATGCGAAGAGTTGACTCATTGGAAAAGACTCTGATGCTGGGAGGGATTGGGGCCAGGAGGAGAAGGGGACGACAGAGGATGAGATGGCTGGATGGTATCACTGACTCGATGGACGTGAGTCTGAATGAACTCCGGGAGTTGGTGATGGACAGGGAGGCCTGGCATGCTGCGATTCATGGGGTTGCAAAGAGTCAGACACGACTGAGCAACTGAACTGAACTGAACAAGGACCTGCTGTATAGCACAGGGAACTCTGCCCAGTGTTATGTGGCAGCCTGGATGGGAGGGAAGTTTGGGGGAGAATGGATACTATGTATATGTGTGACTGAGTCCCTTCACTATTCACCTGAAACTATCAGGACATTGTTAATCAGCTAAACTCCAATACAAAATAAAAAGTAAAAAAAAGAAGAAGAAGAAGAAAACATGATGCTGGAAGGAAGTGAGAGAAGAGGCAGCAAGTGGAGGCTGGTCCCAGAGACTCCACACGAGGGCTCTTACATCAGCTTGTTCAATGTCGATGGCAGGGCTTTGTCCTTCTGGCCACTCCTCCTTAACTTCTCAGTTTCAGTGTGGTCAGCATACTCTCCCTGCTGCCCTGACTCACTCCAGGAGTCCTCCTTGCTCCTCCTCCCCTGTGCCCCGGCCGTCTCTGCCGTGGTGAACCTCCCATCCCCTCCCTGGTGGATGACTCTCCTCCTGCAGGCCCCTTGTCTGGGAATACGGGAGGCCTTTAGCCTCCCCTTCCATCAAGCTGATTTCATGCTAGCAGAACCTGCAATTACCCCCGTTTCCTATGAAGTCATGCCCACCTGCCTCTGCCTGGCTTCCCAGCATCTCCACGTCCTGCCCCTCTGCTGCCTGATCATTTTTCGTGGCTCCCTTCCGTGGCTTCTCTCCTCTGCTCAGCCTTGTCTTCTCTCCCTCAAACGTGTTAGTCTGATTCTTCCCTCTGCACCTGGGTCTGAAGTGCCAGTTTTACTTCTGCTCCAAACTACCAATTCTTTTCTTTAAAAAAAAAAAATTTATTTGCCTGCACTGGGTCTTAGTTGCAGCCTGTGGATCTTTGTTGGGGCATGCAACTCTTAATTGCCGCATGTGGGATCAAGTTCATTGACCAGGGATCAAACCCTGGCTTCCTGCATTGGGATCTCAGAGTCTTATCCCCTGGACCATCAGGGAAGTCCCTCAAACTGACAGTTTTTCAAGGCCCCTCTTTTCTGTGAAGTGTTCTCTATCAAGTCACCCTCTTTGTGCCTTTACTGTCTCTGTGTTGATTATTTCCAACTTCGCACCAAATTGGCCTTCTATTTTATATTACTAAGCGTTGCCTTTTCAACAACGTTGTAATCGTCTTGATGGTAAGGGTGTGGTAGTACCTGTTTGAATCATCTCTCTGCTCCCAAGGGAGGATGTGGGAATGAGGAAAATTAACATGTATCCAGGACTTTCAGACATTATCTCATCAAATATTTTCAACCCTAAGAATTGGATATTTTTTGTCTCTTATTTTATAGATGAGGAAACTGAAGCTTGGAGAAGTATTTTTACACTTAGAGATGGTAAGTGGCTGTGTCAGGATTCAAAACCAGGGTTGCCTGATAACAAAGCATCTTCCATGACTCAATGTCTCTGTTCTAAGGTGGGGCATAGAGCACTCATAAATGCATGGAATCAGAAAAACCATTCGACACATGAAGCTGATGTGTGTTTAGAATCACTGATAGCACTGAAACCATACATGTGTTTCTTTTAACCCCACACAGAAAACTTAAATCCCAGATTGATCTATTCCAATGCTAATTTTTTTTCAAAGAAGGTAGGAGCACGTTTTATGATTGATGTCTTTTTCTACATGTTCTAATGATTGTTTTTCAGAAGCATTTGTTGTTCAGTCATTCAGTCAAGTCTGACTCTTTGCAATTGCATGGACTGTAGCACACCAGGCTTCCCTGTCCTTCACTATCTCCCTGAGTTTGCTCAAATTCATGTCCATTGAATCAGTGACGGTGTCTAAGCATTTCAGCCTCTGCTGCCCTTTTCTCCTTTTGCCTTCAATTGTTCCCAGCATCAGGATCTTTTCCAGTGAGTTGGCTTTTTACATCAGGTGGCCAAAGTATTGGAGCTTCAGTTTCAGTATCAGTCCTTCCAATGAATGTTCAGGGTTGATTTCCTTTAGAATTGACTGGTTTAATCTCCTTGCTGTCCAAGGGACTCTCAAGAGTCTTCTCCAACACCACAGTTCAAAAGCACCAGTTCTTCAGTGCTCAGCTTTCTTTATGGTCCAACTCTCACATCCATACATGACTACTGGAAAAATCATAGCTTTCACTTTGTAGGCAAAGTCTTGTCTTTGCTTTTTAATACACTGTCCAGGTTTGTCATAGCTTTCCTTCCAAGGAGCAAACATCTTTTAATTTCATGGCTGCAGTCACCATCCACAGTGATTTTGGAGCCCAAGAAAATAAAATCTGTTACTGCTTTCACTTTTTCCCCTTCTATTTGCCATGAAGTGATGGGGCTGGATACTATGATCTTAGTTTTCAGAAGAAGCATGATTCTTCTAAAATTTTACTTAGAAATGGTCCAAGGATGTCTGATGTCATGTCTGAACTGAATAACCAGGGAGGAAGCTGTGATAGCTAGAAGTGTGTCTCTCAAGTCCGGTGCCACAGCAGAAAGTGTTCCTGCCCTTGTACCCAATTAGATGGTAATCAAAGGAATAGCAAATTATTGAGATAAAACTCAATATATATAGTGTAAATACATATACTCTATCCAGGTTCCCAGGTGTCAGAAATTCCCCCATGATCCTCTAAGAAGAGTATTTCATTGTATTAGATTGTGAAGATATGTGAGATAGAGAAAAAGAGAGACAGAGAGAGAGCGAGCACTGAAGCATAGATGAGGAAGATATGTAAAGGAAACAAAGGAAGAACAAGAGAAAGAGAGGAGGGCTGAAAAGTTAGTAGAAGGTTTTCTCTACTAAATGGATGGAAAATGCATTTTGAATCTTCAGAACTGGAAGGGAAAGCAAATTTTGTCTTAAGTGGCAATGCTCCCAAAACCTTTTCTCATGTCCCGACAGGGTGAGGACAGTCTGGTCCTTGGGGATTTAGGCTGAATGGTTCTGGTCTATCAGCCTTGGCTACATCACGGCACAGCAAGTACAGTTTCCACCTTTACCAAAGATGCCACTGTGACTGGAGAAGCCTCACTCCTGGTGTGTCCAGTAGGGGTGGTGAGCTGGGGCATGGCAAGCAGTTTGCCTCGGCTTTGCAGATCTCTCCTCGGCTCCTGGCTTTGCTGGTGTTGTTAGTTATTCAGTTGTGTCTGACTCTTTGCAACCCCATGGACTGTAGCCCACCAGGCTCCTCTATCCATGGGATTTTCCAGGCAAGAATACTGGAGTGGGTTGCCATTCCCTTCTCCAGGGGATCTTCCTGACCCAGGGATTGAACCCAAGTCTCCTGCATGGCAGGCGATTCTTTACCATCTGAGCTATGAGGGAAGCCCCTGGCCCCTCTAAAGGAGATGTTTAGATGTCCTCTTGGGGGTTTCTGAATGTGCCCACCTGGGGCAGTTTTGAGAGTTGACCAAGACAGGTGCCTGCCAGACAGTCAGGCCTAAACAAGTGCCAGTTACCTCTTCACCAGCATAGGGAAAGCAGTAGGCGCCCTTGTTATTTTTCTCTTTTTTTCCCAAAGATTTTCTTTTTTAAGATGTTGTTGTTGTGGACCATTTTTAAAGTCTTTATTGAATTTGTTACAATATTGCTTCTGTTTTTGCTTTTTTGGCCTCACGGCATGTAGCGTCTTAGCTCTCTGATCAGGGATCAAATCCACACCTCCTGCCTTGGAAGGCGAAGTCTTAACCACTGGACCACCGGGGCAGTCCTGCCCTTGTTACTTCTGCAGGTTCATTTCCTACTTCTCTTCCCTTTATTCACCTCATGCCAGCCTCGAATACATGCCCCCCACCCCACCATGGGGCGTCGATGCCTGCAGTCCCCTCAGCTCAGGTCTTGCTATCACCGTGTCTCCTCATGGCTGCAGGACTTCATTCAGGTCCCAGCTCAAAATCACCTCCACAGGGAGATCTTCCCAGACCAGGTGTCGAGCAGTGCCCCCCAGAAACCTCTGTCTCCTCCATATCGCCGTTTTGATAGCACTCGCGACCTCTGACTGTCTCCTGTCTCCTCTCGGAGGCTCCAGCTTCACAAAGGCAGGGATTCTGTTTGCCCGGTTTTTTCGTTTCATTCCCAGCGACTGTTAACAGTCGCCAGCACATGATCGATATTCAATAAATATTTGTTAAATGGTTTATTAAACCAAAAATATTGGGAAGGTGGACTCTGCCTGGGGAAGGGTGAGGGGGCCACAGGGCCTTGCTGCCCGCAGCGGCATGTCTGGGCAAGTCAGTCCCCAGCGGAGCTTCAGCCTTCACTTGTCCCTTCCTCTGGGCGTCCTGAGGCAGGTTACGACTTGTACAGCCTGTGGGGTGACCGGGTGGGTGTGCGATATGGCTGGAGGAAAACTCTAACACTCCTGGATTTTGTGCCCAGATGCCTAGATTCAAGTGCCAGTCTTCCCACCAGTGTGCCAGCCACAATACTCAAGTGAGATAGCAACATTCCCACTGAGGCTGTGCTTCTTGCCCAGAGCATGGGGCATACGTGTGTGTGTGTGTGTGTGTGTGTGTGTGTGTGTGTGTGTGTGTTTGTGGAGGGGCACTTGAGGACTCTGCTATAAATGTATCATCCTTTTTACCTAATTTCCTGGAAGCATGGTTGTTACCGGGTATTGGCCTTGGGTACATCGTGCTGTAAAAAGTACATTTCCCACCTTGAAGATGGCGCTGTGACTGTAGAGAAGTCTCACTTTTGGTGGATTGGGTGGGGGTGGTGAGCTCAGCATGGGAAGCAGATGGCCTTAGCTTTGCAGCTCTTTCCTCGGCACCTGGCCTCTTTAGAGGAGATGTTTAGATGCCCTACTAGGGGTTGCTGGATGGAGGTGCTGAATTGGAAACATCTTCCCAACAAAAATGAGCCCCTTGGTGTGTGAGTGCCTCACTTACAGTAGAAACTCCATAGTAGAGGATGAAAGTGCCGTAAGGGGTGGGCTGGAGGAGAGGGTGCTGTGCTCGGGGTCTTGAGAGCTGGGTTCTAGTCCTGCTTTTCCAGGCACTCTGCCCTGCTCTAGGCCTCAGCGTCCTCTGGGGATGAGGGGCCAGACCCCATTGGTGAGGTCCCTTCTAGAGGTTTATGGGAATTAAAGTCTCATGAGAGGAGCAGTCCCCTAGGGCTGCACACTGATTGGACGAAGCACAACCAGCTCCTTCCTGCCTCTTGCCAGGCCCCCTCCTCCTGCCCATGGAGAGAAAGTGGTCTCTTCTCCCACCAGGGACACCTGAGTGGTCCCTGACATTCTCTGGCTCCCAGAGCCGGGTCTGAGGAGTCGCAGCCCTGGGGACCATTGTGAGGTTGTCCAAAGTCGTTAGAGTGCGTGGGAAAGAAAAAGGAGACCAGAGAGTGAAGCGATCTGTGCAGTGGGGGCTGGGAAGTAGACCAAAGAGAGAAACTGCGCTTTCTTTTTCCAAGCCAAAGCAGACTGCTTCTGTATGGATATGATGCAACACTGCTCACCCTACAGACTCTTATCGCATCCACCCTTGTAAGTGCCCTGATGTTATAATATAAACAGCTTGGTCTGGATGAAGCCCCTGAAAACTAATCTTTCCTGTTTTCCTCAGTAGTAGTTTTAAAACATGGTCCCCAAATTCGTTGACCCTCCTCTTCATGAGAAGCAGGATCTGTCTCCTTTCCCCTTGAATCTGGCCTTGTGACTATTTGGCAAATGAATACAGTAGACGAGGCGCTGTGCCCATATCTGGGTCCAGGTCTTCNAAGAGTCTTCTCCTTTTATGAACTTTGGGGTGCACCAGACCTAATTTTTAGTGGCTAGATAATGTCCAAGCATAAATAAATAAATACTATTATTTAATTTGTTCAGCCTTTACTTGACTTTTAGCTTATTTTTATATATCATATCATATGTATATCACAATTTAAATGTCAAATAATTATTTATGTCAGATGTGTGTATGTGTGTATACACACATACATCTCATATGCTTAAACATAAATCTCTAAATCTTTGAACCTTTTAGATCTTCAAATATTTTTACTTTGATTCCCAGAAGTCAATTCCGGGTAGAACACCATAAACATTGGCAAGGCTTCTGATATGCAGTACAAAAAGGTAGAAACCATCCCTTCTGAAGTTTCTGCTTGGCTTCAGGAACCATCTTCTCACTCTTGGGCATCTCTTACTCTTTTATTCCCAAGAGAGGACCAGGGAGGGTGAAAGAAAAGACCAGGTGAAGATATGCGAGAAAATATGTAGAAAAACTACAGAGTTTTGGAACTCTCTTCTAAAGTATACAAGAAAAACTCCTTAGCTTATTTTTTGAATATTTTAATGGCATGGAAGAGAGTTTTCTTGCCCAGCTTGATATGAGGAAGGAAGAAAAGGGAACGAACTAACAACAGTCACATGGGTAGATGCCTTCCATCTGTTACCTCATTTGGTCCATACGAGGATCCTGATTATTATTCCAATTTCATGGATTAAGAAACTGGGCTCTGGGGGGCTTCCCTGGTGGCTCATTGGTAAAGAATCTGCCTCCAATGCAGGAGACACTCCATGCCAATGCAGTTCAATCCTTGGTCCAGGAAGATCCCACATGCTGTGGAGCAACTAAGCCCGAGAACCACAACTACTGAGCCCTGGAGCCAAAACTACCGAGCCCACATCCCGCGACGACTGAAGGCTGCACACCCCGGAACCCATACTCTATAACAAGAGAGGCCACTGCAGTGAGAAAGAAGCCTGCACACCACAAGCAGAGATTAACCCCTGCTTGCTGCAACTAGAGAAAAGCCCGTGCAGCAACAAAGACCCAGCACAACAACAACAAAAAGGAGCTGGGCTCTGGGAGATTAGATAACCTGGGGGAACCAGACAGCTGGCAAGGGGACAGCCTGGACATGAGCCCAGGGCTGTCCAGCTCCAGAGCCAGGCAACTGAACTGCCCGCCTGGCCCATCGTAGCAAGATAGAGAGAGGCCATGGCTTTGGCCCTCCCCTCCTCTCCCTTCTTCCCTGTTCCAACTCACTCTTTCTCCCTCTGAGTAGAAGGGACTGAGATGAAGCCTTAAGGAACCCTTTCCAACTGTCACAGATATAGGACACCATCACCCAGACGTTACTGAACCTCTTTCCCTGCAAAATCTCTGCATCCTGGTGAAAGCCTCCTACCCACAGCCCTGCCTGGACAACCTCTGGAGGACCCTGCCAGGCAGGGAGTTTCAGGAGTTGCTGGGGAGCCCTCTGTGGCTCTTTGGACCTGCATTCTTCCAGCACATGTTGTCTAGGAGCAAAGATGGGAGGAAGGGCGGCGCTGGCAGGGAAGCCACGGGGAGTCGGGCAGATCAAGGAGTATTAATAATGTGGCCACCAGCTGCTAGGCCTGCCCACAGGGCCTGTCACAGGGGAGGGGCCCAGAGGGTAGCTGAGGGTAGAGGGGTGTGCGGGGCACCTGAACCCTGTGTTTAAACCCCGGCATGTGCAGAAGGATTGCCCCTTAATCAGAGCTTTTGTCCAAACCCTTACTCTCCCCACCAGTAAATTGCATCTCTTACCCCTTCAGATTTCCTTTGCAAGATTTGTCTTCCAGGGAGCCACCCCACATGGACCCCATGTGGCTCTGTTTAGATGCCTCATCCCATTTGGGTAATTTCATCTGGAGAAGGACATTCGAACTATTTAAAAACAGTAAGAATGAGTTCAGGCAGTAAAGAATCTGCCTGCTATGCAAGACTGCCTGCAATGCGCGAGACCTGAGTTCAGTCCCTGGGTATGGAAGATCCTCTGGAGAAGGAAATGGCTACCCACTCCAGTATTCTTGCCTGGAAAATTCCATGGACAGAGGAGCCTGGGGGGCCTACAGTCCATGGGGTCGCAAGACTTAGTGACTAAACCACTACCAAGAATGGGTTTAGTCCTAGACCAGTTCAGTGACTGGGTCCTGTGACCAGTTTAAGTCACAGATGGCCAGCTCCAAAGGCAGGAGTTCACGCTCCAAGGACCTCTGGTGGGGCAAACAGTCTTTTGTTACTGGACCTGAGGGAGGTATGAAGTTGCTGGGAGAGAGTGTACTGTGGCCTGAGACACTAGTGGGGCTCAGGGCATTGGCTGTTTACCAAGTGGTACATGACGTTTTCGATAGTTTGAGAACTGGTATGGCTGTACCTGTGTGTACAGGTATGGCTTAGATGGGAGACAATGAAACCCTGCCCGTGGTTCCTTGGGGTCATTGCAAATGAGTCTTTCCTGACCCCACTTCCCCGTAGGTTCCTCCTCCTGTGCGTCTTCACCCAGAGCCCAACAGTGGTTTCTGGAGTCATGTTCCTGCAGTTGCAACATTCCAGCTCATCAGAGATGAGCACAACGTGGACTAAAGCTCCACAAGTGACGATTCCTCCGCCTCCGTCTCCTTCATGGTGTCTGCACTCCCAGGTGCCTCCCTCATGGCAAGCACCCAACCAAGGTGCTTGGGAAAACATTTGGTTTGGGGTGGGTTAAATAAGTGTTAAATTACCATCTGGGGCTCTAAGTCAAGACCCACAATCCTCAGGGACAATGTGACCAACCAGCTGGCTCTCCCCCACAGCAGATTCAGCTGGTCCTCTCTTTCTAGATGGTAGGCACTGACCCGAAATTCCAGAAGCCAGACTTTCGGTCCTAGCTCCAGCATCACCAGCTCAGCTCCGTGGCCCCTGAGTGAGAATTTCCTGTGTCTGGGCTTCGTTTCCCTCCTCCTCAAAACAGATCTGGAAAAGCTGATCTCCAAGCCTGTACAATCCATAAGAATGTGACTCCATCTTTCCCTTTCATTTGCTGTAGCAATGGAGCATCCATTATGGTTAAGGAAGTAGGCTGGGGAAGCAGATGGTCTGGGTTCAATGCTGGTTCAGTCGCTTTTATACCATAAGCCTTGGTAAAATAGGAGGGTACTTGGGTGGGTGGAATAACACCATAAAGTTTTTAGAATACTTGGTTCTTAGTAAACTCTCAATAAACATTGTCCATTTTTGCTGCCTCTAGGTAAATGTAGGTTTCATCATGGCTGGGTCTCACCTCTCTTTTATTAACTGATACCCAAAGTGCCATATTCTAAGCCGAAATTGATTAACCCTGTGAGCAGTTTACTACCAGGATGTCTGTCCTGTATTGAAGGAGCAGAAATAACATGTACTGAGGTTTTACTCTGGGCCAGACCCTGTACCAGACACTTAATAAAATAAACACTTTCCCATTTGTCTTCTCAACAGTGGCAATAGCTAAGGATTATTTCCCCCCCATCCCATTTTATTTCTAAGGAAATGGAGGCTCAAAAAGATGAAAGCTAGAGCACTAATAGCAATTATAGATTCAGACCCAGTTCTTGGGGGGCTCCAAGCCCATGTCAGGGAAAACAGAAGGAACTCCTCTGGAAGGACAGTTCTGCATCAGCCCAGGCTCTTCTGAGGCAGAAAGCTGAACACCTGCCTATAGAGAAGAAAGCTGTCTTGTTAGGGGTGGGGGCTGGGGAGATGAGCATTTCCCCTAAAGCCAACTATCTCCTCGCGAGCCAGGCTGAAAGATCAAAACTGCCAAGGAAGATGAAAGAATCTAGTTGAAGTCCTCCACCCTGAGAAGAGCAAGAAAGAGAGAGAGAGAGAAAGGAAAGAAAGAAAAGAACAGAGGGAGGTGGGAGGGAACAATCAGAACAATCCTCGACAAATATTTTCTGTTAATAAATTCCATTTTGCCTCTAAAATGTTTGCCAACTATCTAAGCAGGAAAAATTTTTCACATACCAGGGCAAACCGTCGCCAAAACGCCTCTCCAGTTGGCCTGCCCACAGCCCCTGTTTCCATAACCTCCCAGGAGGCAGCCTCTCACGGACTCCATGGAGATTTAGGTGTTTGCTCGTCTCAGCCTGGAGAGATGGTACTGGGGAGCCCGGCAGGTCTTCACGTGTCCCCAGCTCTCCTCTCCTCTCCCTTTCTCCTTTTCCTCTGTCTTCTGCCCTCTTCTTCTCTCATCTTCTCCCATCTCCTCCCTTCCCTTCCTCTCTCTCACTCTCTGCACCACAGTGTGGGAAGCTTCTGCCTCATGGCTCTCCTGCTTCCCTTCCAGGCTCATCCACCGTCTCCAGGCAGAACCGTCTCTCTCCTGCCCCTCTTCCCCTGGTCCTCCTTCTTCTCATTCCCCCTCCCAAGCTTGGTTTTACTGGGTTTGGAGGGAGGAGGTTCTCAAACCCTTAGTCATCTTCTGACATCTTCGATGTTCTGCCTTCATCCTTTCATGCTGCTGCTGCTGCTAAGTTGCAGTTGTGTCCGACTCTGTGCGACCCCATAGACGGCAGCCCACCAGGCTCCCCTGTCCCTGGAATTCTCCAGGCAAGAACACTGGAGTGGGTTGCCATGTCCTTCTCCAATGCATGAAAGTGAAAAGTGAAAGTGAAGTCCTTTCATAGGATTCAACAAATTTTACTGCGGGCCTACTGATGACTTCTGTTTTTGAAAAATGCATCAGGCCTCAACATGAGGTTTGGAGAAAATTCTACCTAGCACCATGGACTTGTTAATTTTCTTTTACAGTAAGTCCCCTACATACAAATGAGTTCCATTCTGAGTGTGCACTGTTAAGTCCAATAACATTAGCCTAGGTATCCAACTAACAAAGTTGGTGATAGAGTACTGTACTGTGATAGATTTATAATAGTTTTCACACAAATGATACATAAAAAACAAACACACAAAATAGGAAATGTTTTTTAATCATACAGTCCAGTACCTTGAAGAGTACAGTAGTACAATATAACAGCTGCCATCAGGGGCTGGCATCAAGTGAACAGGCAACATGAGTTACTGACTGGAGGAGGGAGAAGAGGTGGGAGATGGTAGAGCTGAAGGATGGTCAGCAACAGAAGATGGAGGGCAGGATGCAATCTGACTCATACCCGATTACATTGATGGCATGGGTTCTGGTTCCCTGCTGGGTTCAATTCTATCTGCCGTTTTGCTCCTGGACATGCTGGGCTTGAAATAAAGATACGGTACTCGTGTGCTTTATACAGTACTATTCAGCGAAGTACACAAAAGCACAATCACGTGTAAAGAATGCATGCACGTGACCATGTATGTCAGACACGTGGACTAACTTACATGATGGGACACGTGAATGCACGTATCCATCTTTGAAAGTTTACAACTTGTAGGCTCATAAGTAGGGGGCTTACTGTATTGAATTTGTTTAGGGATGAGATTTCTTGAAGATCCTATGGGTAGATTTGTGCCAACACATACCGCTCAGGGACTCCTGAAACCATCTGGGGAATATCTGAATGAAAACAGAAGGCATTTGTCAACATCAGTCTGCCAAGCTGGGGAGCAAATGTGGATCTAGTTAAAACTAAAATGAGGCCAGAGAGTTGGTTATCTTTTCCCCTGATGGACCATCTTTCTATCTTCACCTCAACTTTTCCCTTCCTGGAATAGGGAGTCTGGCATCCACAATATTGTTCTCACTCCAGCCAGCGAGGAGAGTGGCATCTAACCAGCTCCTTGTCTCAGAAGAAAATATGTTCACTCTCCTTCAGTCTGACCTTGGTGTTGAGTTTCTCTTATTTTTCCCTCTAGTGTACTTTGGAGACTTTTTTAGGGAGCCTGGTGGCTTGTTACTTGATTAGGTCATAAAAATCAGGGCCTTTGGGTAAGTAGGACCTTTCTGAGGCCACTGTACCCAAGGACTAGCCTCTATTTAGAATAACTCTTCCTTCCCCTCTTCCTTCCTTCAGCAACTATTTACTGATACTAGTCTTAAGACACAGTGATAAATAAGACAGATTCTTGTCTTTCTGGAACTTATGGTCTGGTGGAAGAGATAATACAAGACATCAGTATGGCTCAGTTAGTGTAGTGTAGCAAGTATAGCAAGAGCCATCTTTAATCTTTCTGATACCATGTTTTGTCCCCTGCAATGAACAGATTCATTTTAGGGACTTCCTTGGTGATCCAGTAGCTAAGACTCCACACTCCCAATGCAGGGGACCCAGGTTTGACCCCTGGTCAGGGAAATAGATATTGAGTGCTACAACTAAGAGTTCACATCTGCAACTAAGACCCAGGACAGCCAAATAAATAAATAATTATAAAAGCTTCATTTTAACATCAGACTTTTGACCCTGCCGTTCTACTGCTAGAATTTACTTATTTATGTGTGAGATACCACTTGCATATGATTATTTGTTATGGAATTGTTTATAATAGCAAATAGTTAGAAATATCCCCGAAGTCCATCAGGAGAGTGTTGGTTAAATACGCTATGACATATCCATAGAAAGGAATTCTATCCAGCAGTTAAAACAAAACAAAAAATAAGCCCACCTCCAACCAAACCAAACAAACAAAAACAACAGAAAAGGCAATGAGAAAGCTCTTTTTTATACAGATATTAACTAATCTCCAAGAGACAATGTTAAGAGAAAATGCAATGTAAACAGCACGAAGTTTAGTAAGTTATCATTTTTAGTGAGTTATCATAAAGAAAGGAAGTTTCTTGAGGTATCTTAGAAGTTTAGTTATCTTCAAAGAAGTTTAGATAACTTCCTTGAGTTATCAAAGGAAGTTTAGTGAGTTATCATAAAGAAAGGGAAAACAGACTATGAGTACATATGTGTGTGTGTTTGGCTGTCTGTGTTCAGAATATCTCTGGAAGGCTATAAGAGAGGGGAGCTATTTGGCTGTGGGATAGAACTTTAAGGAGACTTTTCACTGTATCCCCATTGGTACTTCCAGACTTTAAAATCTGTGGATACAGTACTTCTACAATTTAAACCTTACTTTTAAAAAGAACAGTAAGGGGAGGTGGGCAAGTATTGTGTGTGCTCAGTCACCCAGTCGTGTCCGATTCTCGGTGACCCCGTGGACTGCAGCCCGCCAGGCTCCTCTGTCCATGGGATTTTCCAGGCAAGAATACTGGCTGGGGCTGGGGTTTGCCATTTCCTTCTCCAGGGGATCTTCCTGGCCCAGGGATCGAGTTCTCTCGTGTTGCTGCATTGTTAGGTAGATTTGTTACCTCTTGGTCACCGAAGCGTGGATGCCTTTTTAAGGCAGGCATGGTGCTTTATGCGTTATTGGCCGGAGAAGACAGATGCAGTTTTAATATTGCCAGATCTTCCCATGTTTTCATTGTTCTGCACTTTTTCAGTAAACTCTATTTCAGTACACATAGATAGATCTGCCCCATTGTTTTTGATGGCTTCACTGTAAATATTTCATAATGCTGTCCTTGCCAATAATCATACCTGATGACTCTAACAGTGAAATTAATTACATCATTTGGTTAGAGTTATGGTGTGGCAGTAGACATATTATTATTCCAGTGGGAGCACTCTTGGCGTGATGAGCATCCCTAGATCCTTCAGCTTCACAGAGGATTGTGTAACTCCCCTTGGTGGCTGGTCACAAATAGAACAGACAGCTCTTCCTCCTTCCATCTCATCTGAATCTCTTCTGTAAACATTGTAAGGTGTTTACATCTTGTAAACACTGTAAGAATGTTTATAAAATACTAGTTGGCAGACTTTCCTGATATAATGTATTGGATGGAACAGTTAGTCCTGGTTCTACCTGATGGTGTGATTTTAGGGAAAAAAAAAAAACAAAAAAACAAAAAACCTCTTAGTTTTCTAGGATCATACTGTTTCTTTTCTCATAATGGTGTCCAGAGCTGCTCTTAAGTCCCTCTCAAGACTATAGCAAGGGGAGACCCACAGGTGAGAGCCATTTGGGTACCTAGAGAAAGACACTACAGGAATCCAGGAAGTTGTTTTCATAGTTCAGTTCAGTTCAGTCACTCAGTCGTGTCCGACTCTTTGCGACCCCATGAACTGCAGCACACTAGGCCTCCCTGTCCATCACCAACTCCTGGAGTCCACCCAAACCCGTGTCCCTTGAGTTGGTGATGCCATCCAACCATCTCATCCTCTGTCATCCTCTTCTCCTCCTGCCCTCAATCTTTCCCTGCATCAGGGTCTTTTCCAATGAGTCAGCTCTTCGCATCAGGTAGTCAAAGGATTGGAATTTCAGTTTCAACATCAGTCCTTCCAATGAACGCCCAGGACTGATCTCCTTTAGGATGGACTGGTTGGATCTCCTTGAAGTCCAAGGGACTCTCAAGAGTCTTCTCCAACACCACAGTTCAAAAGCATCAATTCTTCAGCACTCAGCATTCTTCACTGTCCAACTCTCACGTCCATACACAACTACTGGAAAAACCATAGCCTTGACTAGACGGACCTTTGTTGGCAAAGTAATGGCTCTGCTTTTGAATATACTATCTAGGTTGGTCATAACTTTCCTTCCAAGGAGTAAGTGTCTTTTAATTTCATGGCTGCAATCACCATCTGCAGTGATTTTGGAGCCCCCAAAAATAAAGGCAGCCACTGTATCCACTGTTTCCCCATCTATTTCCCATGAAGTGATGGGACCAGATGCCATGATCTTCGTTTTCTGAATGTTGAGCTTTAAGCCAACTTTTTCACTCTCCTCTTTTACTTTCATCAAGAGGCTTTTTAGCTCCTCTTCATTTTCTGCCATAAGGGTAGTATCATCTGCATATCTGAGGTTATTGATATTTCTCCTGGCAGTCTTGATTCCAGCTTGTGCTTCCAGCCCAGTGTTTCTCATGAGGTACTCTGCATATAAGTTAAATAAGTAGGGTGACAATATACCATGGCATCCTGTCCCATCATTTCATGAAAGTCCCTTGGACTGCAAGGAAATCCAACCAGTCCATCCTAAAGGAGATCAGTCCTGGGCGTTCATTGGAAGGACTGATGTTGAAACTGAAATTCCAATCCTTTGACCACCTGATGCGAAGAGCTGACTCATTGGAAAAGACCCTGATGCAGGGAAAGATTGAGGGCAGGAGGAGAAGAGGATGACAGAGGATGAGATGGTTGGATGGCATCATCGACTCAAGGGACATGGGTTTTGGGGGACTCCAGGAGTTGGTGATGGACAAGGAGGCCTGGTGTGCTGCGGTTCACAGGGTTGCAAAGAGTCAGACAGGACTCAGCAACTGAACTGAACTGAAAGAGCCCATTTGAGTGTACCTTCTCTGTACAAGTCCCCACATGATCATCTCAGCAACCCTCTCAGGTAGATATTACTATCTCCAGTTTAGGTGGGAAACTGAACTCAGAAAATTTTAAAACTTGCAAAAAACTGTTCCAATTCTTCCAATTTTTAAGAGAAATTGGAAATAATAATTGAATTTGAGGAAAATCCCACCAATTTAAAAAAGCAAAACAAAAACAAGGGCTCAATCGGTCTGATTCTTCATGACCCCATGGACTATAGCCCGCCAGGATCTTCTGTCCATGGGATTTTTCCAGGCAAGAATACTGGAGTGGGTTGTCATTTCTTCCTCCAGGGATCTTCCCAACCCAGGGATTGAACCCAGGTCTCTTACATCTGCTGCATTGGCAGGTAAATTCTTTACTACTAGTGCCACCTGAGAAACCCCTCCACCAGTTAAGAAATGTTGGTTTAAAAAAGAAAAGAAAAAAAAAACATGTTAACTGAGCTTGGTCTATGACCAGTGTCCAGCCTGAGCCCATCATTGTGGGGTCCTGGGGTAGGGACTCCAGGATCCTTTAGGAAGCTATTGTCTTTATTTGGGAGAGAGGTGATGAGGGCTGCCTAGGGCAGGGGCAGTGGGTTGGCAGAGCAGGGGCAGATGGAGTAGAGCCCAAATGTGTGGGGGTGGAGGAGGGAACAGCAACATGATTTCCTGACAGCTGGCCCTGGGAATAAGGGAGAAAGAGAGGTGGCAAGAGACCTTGGATTTTCAAGCCCGCGTAGTTTGTAAAATGGAGTGATGTGTAGGTAAAATGGAGCGAGAATGACTCTGAAATCAGGGAGAGCTGGGTTCTCATCCCTTCTCCACCATTTGGGGTAAAATTTGGGTTTTCTTATCATTAAACATGGATACCTTAGAGGTGGGTACTAAGTAACAAAACTCATGTGAACTGCTTATGGTGCTCAAAATATTAGTTGTTACAAACATTTGCCTTCATTTTTTCAGACCTTCTGGAAGGTCTGTGTGGGCCTGGTGGAGCCAACTCAAGAGGGGCTCATAGGAAGATCAGGTCTGAGAACGATGGGTGAACGGCACTCTGTTGACAATGGTAATAATTTCAGGGTGGTCACATGACCAAATCCAGGCCAGTTAGAGCCAGTGAGAATCAGTCCTGGCACTTCCATTGGAATTGGACTGGAGGTGAGGTGAGGGCTTGACTGCCTGACTGTCTTGCGACCCTGGAGGAGAACAGGAGCCAAACAGAGTTAGCAGAGCTGAGAGACGGATGAGGAGAGAGAAGCTGGGGCCTAGGGAAATATTTTATGTCTCCTCATCATGCCTCAGCTCCACGCAGCAGTTTTCAGCTCACACCTGAACCAACACTTTTCTTTTTTGTCTTAAATAAATACATCTGAACAAACAAATAAACAAACACAAAAGTCCATGTACAGAGGACAGGAAGCTGCTAGGCAGACCCCTTGACATTTGATGTCATAGTGTCTTGGAACCCACTGGCCTTCTAATTCCCAGGAGGTTTGTTGCAGGGAGTGGGAGCAGTTGATGACTGCTGAGAGTCTCCATTCTTGCCAACACACCAGCAACAGCATCACAAGAGGCTTGCAGACTAGTGAAAACTGAGACACACAGTCAACTGTGAGTCAGAGGTGACACAAGGGAGGTGAAGAGAGTGGAGACAGACAGACAGAATGGGAGTGAGACATGAGAGGGAGGCAGGAGCAGTCTTGCTCTTTCTAGATTCCCGTGCAGGGATGCTCTGGGGGGAGGCCTGGGATTCTCTGGGCCTGAAGCATGCAGATCACCTCTGCAGCTTCCATGGCCCTTGTCACGTAGGCCCTGTGAGTGCTAAGACAATACCGCCCAAGATATGACTCCCTCAGAGAGAAATCAAGGGTGGAGGCAGGAGAAGGTGAGGCCTGAAATGTCCCCTGAGTGATAACCTGGTTAAGGGTGTGTTAAATGAGTGTGACTGCATGTCTTCTATCTGAACAGTTAGGGTGGGGTCCACCTTCTGTTTATCTCAGTAACCTGTAGAGGAACCCAGATAGTGCCGGGTGTAAAGGCATTCCACGCAGAAACAAACCGGGAGACTTCAGTAAACCCTGTCTTCTCAGGTGGCTCAGTGGTAAAGAATCTGCCTGCCAATGCAGAAGATGCAGGTTCAATCCCTGGGTTGGGAAGATACCCTGGAGGAGGAAATGACAACCGACCCTAGTATTCTTGCCTGGGAAATTCCCATGGACAGAGGAGCCTGGTGGGCTACAGTCCATGGAGTTGCAAAAGACCCGGACATGACTTAGCGACTGAACAATAACAACAACCACCTCTTCCCAGGAGGAGGAGCTAAGCAAGAAGGTAAAACTGGGGCTGAGTTCCTGGGGCAAGTCCTGGTATAAAGAACAGTGGGTGGACTGAGGTCCTTTGGAGAAATGTCAGTGGGCTGGGAGTGCTGACAGGGACTAGGGGTTAGTTTTTTCTGATGTGGGGTCTCTTGCCAGCTTTCACTAGAACTGCAGACACAAGGGAGCAAGCCTACAGGTCAAAGGGTCATATTTGGAGGAGGAACATAGTGAGACCTTACTGGCACTTCAGCCCAGCTTCCTTGCCTTCCAGCACCAACAAGCATGAAGGTTTTTTCTGAGCCCTGTTTATCATTGTCCGGGCCATCACACTTGTGAATGATTCCTGTGTCACAGCCTTTAAATGGTCTGCCCTCACTCCCCTCCCAATGAGGGGCCTGGACAGCAATCTTTGTATCACAGTGGGATATGAGGGGTGAGCAAGAATGAGTGGCTATTGCACACCTTAGACCTACTTTGGGCGGGAAAAAAAAAAAAAAAAAAGGAAATCTCATTTCCTTCTAAAAGAATGGGAGAAAAATGGCTGCTAGGATAGCAGGGTGGGAAGATTTAAAGTCTTCCAGGGAAAATTAACTCCTGCACTCTAGCCCTCACATTATCACTGATTAGCAGGTGGCTCTTGAGCAATTCAAATCAATGTATCCATCCATTCAACATTGAACGATGGCCCTGTATCAAGTTCCACGGTTTGCACTGAGGACATAAAGCTGACTATGGAGTATTTTCTACCTGTACAGACTATATGGGAAGATAGAGCATTCATCATGACAATCAATTACATCACAGGGTGGTGCTTGCAGGGTGGGGGGAGACCCAGACGCCATGGAGCCCAGCAGAGGGTCACCTTCTGTGGGCTTGCTTCGTCATCTGTATGTTCAGTATGTGACCCTACATCATAAAGGGAAGGGAAGGGGGCTTTGATGGGCCTGTCATCGTCTCATCTTGAGAAGGAGTATAGACCCAGTGCAAATTCTGAGCAGTATCTCAAACTCCAGTGATCATTAGAATGAGAGCCTGATGGAGAGATTAATTTTTTTTTTTGAGAGAGAGAGAGAGAGATTATTTTTTAAAGACAGATTCTTAGGCCCAACCCTAGGAGTTCTGACTCAATAGGTTTGAGGTAGGATCTCAAAGTCTGCATTTTTAAGAAGTATCTAGGATTTATTCTGATGCAGATCATCTATGGCCCAAGTCTTGTCTCTAAAGTCTGTGATGACTCTGATGGACTAAAATTTCCCCAAATCTGAGTCATTTACTTTGTGCGAGCAGAAGTGCCCATGATAGAGCTTGGATTTTAGCTTTTCTCTCAAGATATAGGCTTCAACTTTATGAAACTAGCTGGTAAAAATCGCCAAGCTGCCTGTCTGCTTGACAGAAAGCACGTCAATTCACGCAGTTATTCTTCACTTAGTTTGGGGAGAAAGTGTGAAAATAAAATATGGAGTCTATTTTCCCATTACAAAAACACCTACACGTCCTAAATCAGAAAGTGGTGTAGACTTATTGATGAAGAACACAGGCTCTAAAGCAGGTCGCCCAAGTTTCAACCTGAGCTTCCTCACTAGCCATGAGACCTTGGGCATATTACTCATCTTCTCTGGGCCTCAATTTTCTTACATGAAAGTGAAGCTGATAAAACAGTACCTACCTCAAGAGGTAGTACTGCAGTTATATAAGTTAACATGTGAAAGCACTTAGCATGGTGTGTGGTGCTTACATACAAGAAATACTACCTGTTAATTAACAAGGCTGAGTGTACGAAAAGCCTCCAGGAGCCAGAAACCAAGAGGGAACTGAAAATTGGAAAGTAAGCACATGGGCTGTCCTTTGCAGTCCCATGGGGCTAAAGGATCGATGCTGGTGTGACAGCCAGTTTTATTTACACAAGGGTTTGGGTTTTCATACTGTTCAGGGACAAGAAACAAGATCTTGAGCCTCTGGGAAGTGGAGTGTTGGCAAGACTTCCACATAAAGCCAAGATCGTAGAAGGACACCATCCTTTAAACAGTTGTAGACCAGAAATAGTCAATCTCTAGCATTTAAAAAAATGGGAAGAAAGCTTGTTTATGTTGAACTGAGCTCTAGGTCAGGAGGGGAAAATGTCTCCCTTAAGAATTCAAAACCACTGGCATGAGTCTTTAGTGGGTTTGGGGTTTGAATAAATAGTTCCTGTACAACCTAGAAACCCCTGGGCTAGGAAATAACATAAAATTTGGTTTGGGCCAATGATAGTATGTTAGAAGTAAACACTTTGATGATACCAGTTTCTCTAGATTAAATCCCTACTGAAGATGAGCTCACAATCTGAAATTACACAACACACAAGGAAAAACCATGAGCCAGAATCCACAGATCCAACAAACAATAGGGCTCGACTTCCCAGAACCTTAGATTATAGAATCATCCTAGGAGATCACAAGCTAACATGCTATTAAAATGACTAATAGCATAAAGTAAGGTTCCAAAATCATAATACATATCTAGAAAGTAAACAAAATAAGGCAGACTTAAAAAAAATATACATACATAATAAAGCAAATATACATACATTTATATTAAGATATCATATGTATATATTAGGATAGGTATAACATTGCAAACAGTAAATATCTAGAAAGAATGACTCTTAATGCCAGGTGGTTCAGTAACAGGATGTGAGAAGAGACTAGATTTCTGTAGCTTTTAAATTATTTACAACAAGAAAAAATTATATATTTCTTGTTCAGTTAAAAATAAAAGCATTAAACCATTAATTAAAAAATAAAACAAGTAGTACTTTTCTTAAAAATTAAAAAAATGCTCATTAAAACTAAAAACAGTGAACAAACTAAGTAGTAGATTAGACATAGCTGAAGAAAGAAGGACTAACTTCTAAGTTAGTAAGCCTAGGAAATTGTCCAGAGGGAGCCCAGAGATGGAAACTATGAAATGGATGTTAGGAGATATAGAGAAGAAAATGAGAGTCTCCTATATATCTAATACAAGTTCCAGAAGATAAAATGAGAGAATGGGGTAAGGCCATGTGTAAAGGGAAGATGCCTGAGAATTGATGAAAGATAAGAACTGTTTAGGCTGCCCCCTAAACATTCTTATCTTTCATCAATTCTCAGGCATCTTCAAGAAGGCAGTGGCACCCCACTCTGGTATTCTTGCCTGGAATATCCCATGGACAGAGGAGCCTAGTAGGCTGCAGTCCATGGGGTCGCTAAGAGTCGGACACGACTGATCGACTTCACTTTCACTTTTCTCTTTCATGCATTGGAGAAGGAAATGGCAACCAACTCCAGTATTCTTGCCTGGAGAATCCTAGGGACAGGGGAGCCTGGTGGGCTGCCATCTATGGGGTCACACAGAGTTGGACACGACTGAAGCGACTTAGCAGCAGCAGCAGCAGCAGCAGCAGCTGTCTCAATGGTAAAGAACCTTCCTGCCAATGCAGGAAAACACAGAGACATGGGTTGAATCCATGGGTTGGAAAGATCCCCTGAAGGAGGAAGTGGCAACTCACTTCAGTACTCTTGCCTGGAAAAATCCCATGGACAGGGGAGCCTGGTGGGCTACAGTTCATAGAGCCTCAAAGAGTTGGACACAACTGAGCATGCAGCACACAAAAATGTTTAGATTCAGGAATCACAACAAACCCCAAACCTGAGAAAGTATCAAAGGCTGCAAGGAACTCTTGCCTTATCACAAGGACCCAAAGAGATAAGTAAGTAAATGGACTTGTTAACTAAAAGGCATTTCCAAAGGATTGTTTTGCTGTGACTATGGTGTGGAAATGCAATTATTCTGGGACTCTTTGTTCCCAACTCCAAACTGCTGGGGTTTTGTTTTCTTTTTTCTCCCCCCTTTTTAAAAATAGCACAGAGAGGTTTTGCAACAATCTGAGGTGCTTTGAGCAAAGTGTTAAACTGATTCTGAGTAACTGCTTGCTCTTGCATTCTGGATTAACCATTCTGGGTGCAGTGTTGACATTTTTCTCATAGAAATGACATAAATTACCCTCCTTCCTTTCCCTCTCTATTGCTTTGTCTGATTAGGTGGACCCCACTTGGAAAAGCTCTGGATTGGGTCAAACAAAGGGATACCCTTGAAAATCTTGATTTCACAAACAGGTTGGTAATTCTCTCTGGCCTTTAGCCTCTTGGCTTGTTGTTGACAAATGGAAAGTTGCTAAGCATTTGCCCAGAAAACCCTCATAAAGAATCATGCACAGCCTGCCAAGGAATGTGAATGAATTAGCCAAGGCTGGCCCCAGGGTCATGAGGAGATGGGCTGAGTACCGCTCAACTCACCCCATCACCTGCTAAGGAGCTTTTATCTCACTGTGACATGCGGCCACAGCTGGCCCAGAAAGAGCTTATTCTTTTGACACATTTTTTATGGAGTGATGACTCTGTGAAAGTCACTGCACTCATGTGCTGGAGACTCTATAGTGATTCAGATAAGATCCTTGCGCTCTCAAGAGCTTAGAGTCTAGTGAGAGATGCAGATAATTCCTGGTGATGTAGCACTGAAAGTGTTATATGATGGGCGTGATATAGACATGGCAGGGGGAGATATAACTGAGGCTTGAGAGGAATCAGTAAAAACAGCTGAAGGAAGGGAAAACGAGATAAGTTCAGAGAAATGTTCATTGTGCAACATGTTTCACCAGAAACAAGAGGTGAACAGTGAGAAAGTGTTGCTGAAAAGAGAGGTAGGAGCCAGACCAGAGTCTAGAAGTCACAGTCAGAGTAAGCCTTGCTCTTGAGAACTCTGGGTGCCATTAAAGGATGTTATGCAGGAAAGCAACCTGATTCAATTTTATTCTTAGCTAGATGGCTCTGGCTGCTGTCTGGGGTTCCACCCGAAGGAGGAAGTGGGAACAGGGAAATCCATCAGGCAGCTATTTGCAAGGTTTGTAAGCAGAACCAGGTGACGGCAGTGGAGACGGGAGGAGAGAGGAGTCAAGCGATGCTTCCAGAGCAGCATTGATAGGGGTTGGTGGGCGAATATGGACTTAGAGGGAGAGAGAGGATGCAAGGCAATATTCAGGTTTCTGGTTTGATCATCAGGCAGACAGATGACAGGAGGAAGAGCTCTGTTCCTGTGACCTCCTGGAAGTGAAAGAGGGAAGGGGATGACACAACAGAGAGGCAGGACAGAGCTAGACCTGAATGGAGCAGAATGTCCTCAAGGAAACTCAGGGTCAGCTTCATGGATGCTCAACCTGTGCAGTCTCATCAAGCCGCACACGTAGAAGGACTCTGGGCTTGATCCAAAGCTCTGCTGGCCATCTTGAGATGTTCAATAATTTTATCTGTGAACTTAGGTCTTGGAGCCTGCTCATGAACAGAGCAGGTCCGTGCAACATGTGTGTCCTCCATTCCTTACTGTCCCATTCACACAGAGTGTTTGGAATGCCCCAGGAGCTCTGAATTCCAGTGCGCACCAAGCGTGGCAGTTCAGTGAGACTCAAAATGAGTACAAGAGAAGTGTGTCATGAAAGCTGGGGGCTTTGAATCTCTTTGAACACCAGAATTCCCTACTCCTGTTTCATATTAATAGGACTACCACTGACTAAGTTGAAAAACTGCTTTCCATTCAAGTCAACTTGCCTTAAAGGCAGAAAGAAAGCAATGGCATTCTCAGGAACAGAACAACAGGGAATCTTTCTTAACTCCTATTACATCTCTATATTAGTCAACCATTTATGCTGTAGCAGGGCAATGGACAGGTTCTGTGTCTTTTGGGTCTTTTCTTGCTTATTAAATTGAAGGAAGAGAATTTTGGTAGAATGTGCACATATCAAAACCACTTGAGCTAGTTTTGTGCAGTGCTTCCACTCTTTGGGTGAGAGTGAAATAGACATGCATGTGTGTGTGTGTGTGTGTGTGTGTGTGTGTGTGTGTGTGTGTATGTGTGTGTTAGCCGCTCAGTCGTGTCTGACTCTGCGATCCCGTGGACTGTAGTCCACCAGGCTCCTCTGTTCATCGAATTCTCCAAGCAAGAGTACTGGAGTGGGTTGCCATTCCCTTCTCCAATATATACATGTACAAGCTACAAAATACAAATTGTGTAATTTCGGTGTTCTGCACATGAGCGAATGTTTTTATAGTTGCATTTAAAATTGGCATTGCACAATATAAAAATGAACAGTAAAACTCATGTTAATAATTTAGAGTTTAAATTTTTTCTTGACTTGGAACAACATTTAATAGCCAATTAAAATACTGTGACAGTGGGAATGCAAAATGGGACAGCCACTTTGGAAGACAGTTTGGTAGTTTCTTATAAAAATAAACAGTCTCTTAGCATGTGATTCAGCAGTCACACTCCTGGGTATTTATCCAAATGAGTAGAAAAGTTATGTCCACACAAAAGCACATGAATGTTTATAACAGCTTTATTCATATGGTCAAAATTTAAAGTGAACAAGATGTCCTTCAGTAGATAAATAGATAAATAAACTGTGTTATACTGTACATCCATACAATGAGATATGACAGTATTTTTTTTTAAAGAGCTATCAAACCACTATAAGACATGGAAGTGTGAAAGAAAATCAAAATGGAGTTGGTGTTGCTAGGAGAGCTCTCTAAATGGAGTTGGCAGGCCAGTAAAAAGTGTGATTTATGCACGTCTCAGTCTGAATGGAATCTGACGTTTTGACCTAATGAAGTCATGCAGAACCTCTGCCGGAAACTCAAGATACTTATCGGACACTTACTCTAAAATAGCGTGTGACAGTTTCTCTATTTATGAGACCCCCACCCTAAAACAGCTCTTGAGTCCTTAAGGACAAATATTTTCTGACTCATCAGAGTCAATCACAGTTCTCATCAGGCAACTTTTAACAACCTCATGGCTTTTTGTCTTTATAAGCTCCTGACTCTCTCTCTTCCCTGGACCACTCCTTTGGAGTTAATTTCTGTCTCCCAAACTGCAAATCTTAAAACCTCCAAATAAGCTATTTTCTTATTTGCAGCCTCTTACATTATTATTATTTTGGTTGACAGAGGAAACTTAAATGCATATTGCTTAGTGAAAGAAACCAGTCTGAAAAGGCTATATATTGTACAATTCCAACAATATGACTTCTGGAAAAGGCAAAACTATGGAGTCAGTAAAAAGACCAGTGGTTGCCAGGAGTCTGGGGCATGGAGAGAAGAGAGGGGGGTTTGGGGGGCAGTGAAACTGTTCTGTCTGATACTGTAATGATGGATTCATGATATTAAGCATTTGTCAAAACTCAGAGAGCGTACAACCCAAAGAGGGATCTCTAGTGAAAACTTTGGGCTTTAGTTAATAATAATATGTCAATATGCATTCATTGATTGTAACAAATGTACCACACAAATCCAAGAATAGAAGGGGGGTACGCTGTACCTTCTGCTCATTTTTTCTTTAAAAATTAATGTCTATTGATTTTAAAAATAAGGGTAAAGAAACTTTGCTGTCATACTGACTTTGGGGATGAGGCTAAAGAGGTACAGGGTAGAGAAATTGACAAGTACTCTAGAAGGCTCCCAGTGACTGACCAATGGGTCTCTGCTTTGGCTTGGGTCCCCTTCTTTGTCAATGGGGAGTGGAGTCATCAAGGACCCAAACCTGTGTCAGCTTTTCCACTGGGTGCTGCCTGGACTTCAGGTGGACTTTGCAGAGCTGGCACTCAGCTGTCTTTGCTGATGGATTCGGAGCCCATACTCACTGCCCTACCTTCAGCTTGCCCCTTTTCAGAATTTAGGAGCCATATATGTTTCAAATCATCAGGATATGGGAAGTGACATTTATCCCTGGACAACCAAATAATTATCAGTGTCATCAGAAAAGAGACCTTAGTACCATCTCTGCCACTTATGGGATGACCTTGGTCAAGTTGCTTTATTTCTCTGGGACTTAGCTGACCTCTATGGAAAAGGAACATGACAGAGAGAGACAAGTTAGATGATTTTCCAAGAAAGCTACTGTAGAGAGAGAGAGAAAAAAAAAAAGAAAGCTACTATAGAACTTCAGTGCATAAAAAGATGTAAGTGGGGGCTGTTCTGATTGAAGGTTAGGGAAAAATAAGATGGGGACAACATAGAATCCCAACCACCACTCACTCATCCTCTTGATGCACTGGTGCCTTCGAAGTTCCGGAACTTCTAGAAACCCTAGGGTAACAGGGAACACAGTTCAAATAGCCCTCTCTGGCTATCTCTCTTATTTTTATAAACGGAAGGGCAAGAGACTTGTTCAAGGTCATACAAGGAGTTAGTGGTCATGATGGAGTTAGGAGCCAGGTCCTCTGACCTCTAGTTCAGTGATCTTGCCCTTCACCATTTTGTCCCCATCCTGTTGTGGCCACCTTTTGTTTATTGAGTGGGAAACACCCTACTAGCCCAAACATGAGCTCTGCCCTCTGGCAATGGAAACAACAGCCCACACACAAATCACTGCCACTGCCCATTCGAGGACACCCACACAGAGTGCCAGCAATACAATCCTGACAGGTTATTTGTGTTTTAACCAAGTATGAGATTCCGGAGTTCTCTAAAACCTCTGATAAAGATCTGTCAGGGATTTGGAAGAGCCATTAAGCTGAATCTTAACTTCAGCATTTGTTCCCTGTACAAGCAGAGCCGTGAGTTATGCAGTCTTGTATTCTCATAGCCTAGTTCTTTCATGGGTATTGGTCTTTGTTTTTGTTTTTTAATTGGAGGATAATTGCTTTACAATGTTGTGTTAGTTTCTGCTATACCAGTACGTGAATCAGCTATATGTATGCATATATCGCCCCCCCCACCTCCTCGCCCC
>SJYQ01091872.1:84170-109114 GCA_006410935.1 Redunca redunca | reverse complement strand
TTATCACAGAGCACCGAACTGAGCTCCCTGTGCTGACACTTGGTAGTGTCTGTATTCCATGCTGCTCTCTCAGATCTTCCCACCCTTTCCTTCCCCCGCTGTGTCCACAAATCCGTTCTGTGTCTGCATCTCGATTCCTGCCCTGCAAATAAGTTCATCAATATCATTTTTCTAGATCCCACACTTATGTTAATGCATGATATTTGCTTTTCCCTTTCTGACTTACTGCGCTGTAGGGGTATTGGTTTTACCTCTGCACCTAGATGCTCTTCTCCACAATCAGAGTGTTCCTCCATGATTAGCTTAGTGCTGTGTAATACCAAAGCATCGTTGTGCTTAATTCATAATGCTCGGTTAATCAAACTTCTTAAGGACATTAGACTATTTCTGCTCACGAGGTGGGAAAGGGAGCAACGTCTGAAGAGAGTTCTGGTAGCAGGCACACTTTTGAACCTATCAGAAAGAACAAGGCACCATTCACCCAGCACAGTGTAAGTGACAAGGAACTGAGCTGGCAGCCAGTGAGTGCCTTCTCCGAATAGCAGCTACCACTTTGGAGCATTTACTGTGTGTGGTAGTGAGAAAAAGTGAAAGTGTTAGTTGCTCAGTCGTATCCGACTCTTTGTGACCCCATAGACTGTAGGCTGCCAGGCTCCTCTGTCCATGGGATTCTCTGGGCAAGAATACTAGATTTGGTAGCTGTTCCCTTCTCCAGGGGAATCTTCCTGACCCAGGGATAGAACCTGGGTCTCCTGCATTGCAGGCAGATTCTTTACTGTGTAGGCATTGTGCTAAACCCAGCAGATGCATGATCTACAGGAGTGCTAAAACTAACCTTGGATGGGTGTCTTCCTACCTCATACATCTGAGGGAGCTAAGACGCAGAGAGAAAGACGTAACTCGGATGAAGCTTCAGAACCACCTTTAGAATCCAGGTTTAACTGACTCCAAAGCCCATGTTTATCATTTCCATATCAGGATGCATTTTGAAGAATCCTGTGGGTTGCAAAAAGAGTTTGTGTATCACATTTTTGGATATCCTTTGCCTGGCCTTTGCCCTTCTGGCTGTCATCCCCTCCTGCAGACTCCTAAAGAATTTAGACACGACACCAAATGAAATAGCTAGAGAGTGTGGAGCCAGCGAGTTAGTAAATAGACATATTAACATGGCCCAGAGACCTCTGGAAACAGGGGAAGGAGGGGTGGCTGAGGCATTAGTGCAGTTGAGATGGGGTAATGAACACAGAAAATCTGCAGAGTTTATCCCAGAGGTCTTTAAATCGGGAACACTGTGATCCTACTGAGCCATCCCTCAGAGGCAGACATGATGAACTGAAACTTTCCCAAGTCCACTGGGGCTCAGAGAGCATAGCTGGTGCTTACTCAGGGATCTCAGAGTCAGACAGACCTGGGTTTCCATCCCCCATCCAGATTCTTCACTTAATAGCTGAGGGGCTTGGGGCGAGTTACTTAAGCCTTTAAATTTCAGCTTGTCATCTGTATCTTGGGAATAATAATATAATACCTACCCCAGAGGGTTGTGAAGATTAAATGAGGTTCTTGTTGACTGCTTAATACGGTGTCTGGCATGTTGTAAGCATTCAAAGAAGAGCTATTATTATTGCAAGTATTTATTAATATTCTCCAGGTTCAGCTTCTCACCAAGTTCAGTTTGATTCTTTTGATAGCCAGTATGACTAAACCTTCAGTTTAGCCAGACCCTCTAGGGACCGGGGCCTTGCTCAGTGGCTCAGTAGTAAAGAATCTGCCTCCAATGCTGGGGCCACAGGAGATGCAGGTTTGACCCCTGGGTCCAGAAGATCTCCTGGAGGAGGGCATGGCAACCCACTCCAGTATTCTTTCCTGGAGAATCCCAACGACAGAGGAGCCTAGTGGGCTATAATCCATAGGGTCACAAACAGTTGGACACAACTGAAGTGCCTTAGCATGCATGCGCACATGCTGCTGAGATACTTTAGGGACCACTCCGTTCCTTGGGCTCAGATGCTAATGTGCCAGCTAGCCGTTGCTCTTTGATTCACACTCTTTTTGCGGTGTTTACAAATTTGGAGGCCTACTGGAAGCCCCCTGGTAGAAAAATAATTGTGTTGGCTCTTTTCCAGGATAGATTGGGTGGAAACTCAGAAGGAAAATTACCCAGACTGCACAATCTTCAACCTTCTTGAAAATGGTTGAAGTTGCCAGAATATACAAAACCATAAAATCAGCTCTGAAGTTCTCATTAGTCTTCCACATCTATAGATTCAAAATATCTGAGCCAGACTCTTTTATGAGAACTTAAAAGTCATCTTGTCCAACTTCTTCATTTTACAGATTAAAATACAGAGTCCTGGAGCAAGGGTGGAACTTTGAATAGAATGGCAAGGCAAGGAGCAGCATCACAAAAGGCTGGAATGAAACTGAGTTAAGAGGTTCTTTGGATCTGGTTCCATGGTGGCTCAGATAGTAAAGCATCTGGCTGCAATGCAGGAAACCTAGGTTTGACCCCTGGGTTAGGAAGATCCTCTGGAGAAGGAACCCACTCTAGTACTCTTGCCTGTAAAATCCCATGGACAGAGGAGCCTGGTGGGCTACACTCCCTAGGCTCGCAAAGAGTCAGACATGACAGAGTGACTTCACTTTCTTTCTTTCTTTTGGATCTGGTGATGTCTGACCATGCTCATGTTCACGGTGTTCTGATGACAGCTCAGAAAGGCTCTGGGTTCTTAGTGTCTTTACATCTCTGCCTCTTTTGATGGAGCCTTCTCTTGCATGCATTGCTGTGTAGCTGGTTCCCGCACAACTCATGGTCAGAATAAAGCCAGTGACTCCTTTCTTTTCTTGTGCGCATTGGGCTCAGTGGCCCTCAGAAAAGTAAGTAGCAGCTTTCCTTCCAGGGCTATTCTCACAATTCTGTCAGAGTGGATGATAGAGAGATGTTGAAGATATAAAATCAGTGCGAATCAGGAGAGAGGAACTGAGGAGCCAAATCAGAGAGATGGAGACAGTTCTGTAAAGAAGGGAAGAAAAACGGCAAGGAACACGTCTGCATTGTCCACTGCGGTGTCCACTGCAATCACACCTGATGCTCAGTAAAGACACACTTATGAATGAATGAGTGAATAGAACAATGGAAGGAGACAGATATGCAGCTTATTAGATCACTTGGAGGATCAGACCTGGAGGGGTAATGCGGTCAAAGGGCCATGTAGGCACGTGCAGGAAAGAAGAAAGTGGGTAACATACACGGAGCCTCCAGCATGGACCAGGCCCTGGAGTTGGCCCCTCCACGTGCCATGTGGCACTCTTCATTAGCACCCTAAGACACAGTCTCAGGAATCCTGAGGCTCAGAGCAACTTTCACGTTTGGACAGAGGGAAAGCAAATCTTCTTGGAAAGAATTCATACTGAACTCTTCTTCTCTAGATATCTTATGTGCTGGTTATTCTTCATTTGCCCCATCTCCCACCAGATTCATCATTTACCCTCTCTGTTTTTCTCCATGACCTGTGATATGACCTCTGTGAACTGCATCACCAAGACTCCATTGCCCTGGCCTTCAGTTTGGTTTGTCCAATGGGAGGCACTGGTTGGAGATCCCAAAGCAAGAAGAGAGAGACAAGATGGAGCATTTACTACCTTGCTCCCTTTCTGCCTTCTAGTCCTCCACGGCTGTACCTCTTGTCAGACAGCCCCTCTTCCACCTCTCCAGCCCTGCCCAAGTTCTGGTAAAAGCATTCTCTCCCCTGACTTCACAGTGTGCCCTTGTTTCCTCACTGCTGCTGAGCCCTGGGTGTTTCACCTGTTCCTTCACGGTTCCCAGGACTTTGTCCATATCTCTTGTAAATAGTTTATTCAACTCTCTTCAGTTAAACACTTTTAAAAGGCATGCCCTTCTTCTCTGTGCTTCATCTATTCCATTCCAAAATATGCAACAGAATCTTCTTCCTTTTCTCCAGTTCACACCTTCCCCAGCTCCCAGCCCATCCTCCAGGAAGTCTTCCCAACTATTTCCATAGCGCGTAATGCTGCTGTTCCCACTGCCAGGCTGACTTCCGAGCAGAAGCCTCCTGCTCTGCTGTCCTTGTGATTCCGTGACCGACTGCCTTGTCACTCTGCTCATCTTGGCCAGGGAGTAAGCTCTCAGAGGGTAGGGAACACTTTAATGATTAGAATTCTAAAATCACAGGGACTTCGCTGGTGGTCCAGGGGCTAAGACTTCTGGCTCCCAAGATAGAAGCCCGGGGCTCGATCCCTGGTTGGAGAACTAGATCCCACATGCTGCAGCTAAGAGTTTGCCTGCCACAACTAAAGACCCCTCAAGCTGCAGCACAGATCAGAGATCCCATGTGCTGCAACTAAGACCTGGTTTCCATGCTCAATCAGTCGTGTCCAACTTTTTGCAACCCTGTGGACTGTAGCCTGCCAGGCTCCTCTGTCCATGAGATTCTCCAGACAAGAATACTGGAGTGGGGTGCCATTTCCTCCTCTGGGGGATCTTCCTGACCCAGGGATCTTGTGTCTCCTGCACTGGTAAATGGATTCTTTACAACCAGTGTCACCTGGGGAGTCCTAAGGCCTGGCACAGCCAAATAAATATTTTTTTAAAAAAAAGAATATTTCAAATCACAAGCATATTTTGCTAGAAGGAACCTTAAAAATCATCTCATCTCACCCGTTTATTCTACAGATGGGGAGATGAGGCTCAGACAGGGAAAGGGTCCTGTTCACGGCCACCAGTTAAACAGAGTGAGCCAGCTCTGGATCTGGTCTCAGGAGTCACTCAGTCTGCTGACGACCCATCCCTTTATTTTTTTATGATTTATTTCCTAGAAGTCTAGTTGATTTACAATGTTGTAAATTTCTGCTGTATTGTTGTTCAGTAGCTCGGTCGTGTTCAACTCTTTGAGACCCCATGGACTGCAGAGCAAGGTGATTCAGTTATATATTTTATATATATAGTACTTTTTTATATTCTTTTCCATTCTTGTTTCTTACAGGATATTGAATATAGTTCCCTGTAACACACTAGTTTCTTCATCAAGAAAGTCTGGTAATGAGAAAAACAAATGTTAACTGAAGCAAGGCAGCATGTTTAGTGACATAGCAAAAACTGTGAGGTGTGGTAAGGCTAATGCGTTCATTTCTACTACAATATTCTCACTGTGGGCTTCCGAGGTGGCAATAGTGGTAAAGAACCCGCCTGCCAATGCAGGAGATGTGAGAAACGAGGGTTCGATCCCTGGGTTGGGAAGGTCCCCTGATGAAGGGAATGGCAACCCACTCTAGTATTCTTGGCTGGAGAATCCCATAGAGGATAGAGGAGCCTAGGGGGCTACAGTCCACGGGTTGCAAAGAGTCAGACATGACTGAAGTGACTTAGCACACATTCTTGTTACATCCCTTGATTTTTATCTCTAGCCCAGTCTTCTCTCCAGAACTCCTATCTTGTATATCCTGCTTCCTACTCTGCATTCCCTCCTTGGTTGAGTAACAGATATCTCAACATGTTCAAAACTGAATTTGGAGAAGGCTGGATGTGTGTGAGTGTGTGTGCATGGTGTCAGGGGATGGGATCACACGTTAGCTTTCTATTAGCTAGAAACGCTGTTGTAGCTAATAGCTGCAGCGCCAGCAGATTACACTGGGCAAAAGAAGGCTTGTGTGCCACCACTGTGGTCTTTTTTTTCCCTTTCTGATTTTATTGATTTATTTTGTTCCTTTTAAAAATTAGACTATAATTACATTACAATGCTGTGTTTGTTTCTGCTGTACAACAAAGTGAATCAGCTATATGTATGCATACGTCCCTTCCCTCTTGGACCTCCCTCCCTCCACACCTCTAGGTCATCACAGGGCACTGACTGAGCTCCCCACGCTATGCAGCTGCTTCCCACTAGCCACCTATTTTGCACACGGAGTGTGTCTATGTCAATCCTATTCTCCCAGTTTGTCTCACCCTGCCCTTTCTCCCTCCCCGTGTCCACATGCCTGCTGTCTACTTCTGCATCTCTAGTCCTGCTCTGCAAACAGGCTCATCTGTACCACCTTTCTAGATTCCATACACATTCACTGTGTCTGCTTCGTCACTCAGTCGTGTCTGACTCTGTGACCCCATGGACTGTAGCCCACCAGGCTCCTCTGTCCATGGGGATTCTCCAAGCAGGTATACTGGAGTGGGATGCCATGCCCTCCTCCAGGGAATCTTCCCAACCCAGGGATCGAACCCAGGGCTCCGGCGTTGAAGACAGATTCTTTACCATCTGAGCCCCGAGGGGAACTATATTTGCTTTTCTCTTTCTGACTTACTTCACTCTGTATGACAGACTCTAGGTCCATCCAAATAACTAGAAATGACCCAATTTCATTCCTCTTTATGGCCGACTAATATTGCATTGTGTATATGTACCATATCTTCTTTATCCATTCATCCACTGATGGACACTTAGATTGCTTCCATGTCCTGGCTATTGTAAATAGTACTGCAATGAACATTGGGGAATGTGTGTCTTTTGGAATTATGGTTTTCTCAGGGTGTATGCCCAGGATTGGGATTGCTGGGTCATGTGGTAGCCCTATTTTTAGATTTTTAAGGAACCTGCATACAGTTCTCCACAGTGGCTGTATCAATTTACATTCCCACCGACGATGCAAGAGGGTTCCCTTTTCGCCACATCCTCTCCAGCATTTATTCTTTGTAGATTTTTTTGATGATGGCCATTCTGACTGGTGTGAGGTGATACCTCTTCGTAGCTTTGATTTGCATTTCTCTCAGCCTCAAACGAGGTTGAGCATTTTTTCTTGTGTTTGTTGGCCATCTGTATGTCTTCTTTGGAGAAATGTCTCTTTAGATCTACTGCAGTGCTCACGCAACTTTTATTCCTACATTTAATTCATCAACATTGTCAAAAAGCATTCCTATAAAGTACTTGATTTCAGGTGGGGCAGGGATAAGAGGGTTCCCAGGCCTCGTCTCTTTCTTCAAAACAGAGGTTCTGAACTGGGGATGATCTTGTTCCTGAGGGCACATTTGTCAACATCCGCAGTCTTTTTTTTTTTTTTTTAATTTTTACTTTATTTTACTTTACAATACAGTATTGGTTTTGCCATACATTGACATGAATCCACCACGGGTGTACATGAGTTCCCAAACATGAACCCCCCTCCCACATCCCTCCCCATAACATCTCTCTGGGTCATCCCCGTGCACCGGCCCCAAGCATCCTGTATCCTGCATCGAACATAGACTGGCGATTCGTTTCTTACATGATAGTATACATGTTTCAATGCCATTCTCCCAAAACATCCCACCCTTTCCCTCTCCCCCAGGGTCCCAAAGTCCACTCTACACATCTGTGTCTCTTTTGCTGTCTCGCATACAGGGTCATCACTACCATCTTTCTAAATTCCATATATATGTGTTAGTATACTGTATTGGTGTTTTTCTTTCTGGCTTACTTCACTCTATAATCGGCTACAGTTTCACCATCTCATTAGAACTGATTCAAATGTATTCTTTTTAATGGCTGAGTAATACTCCATTGTGTATATGTACCACAGCTTTCTTAACCATTCATCTGCTGATGGACATCTAGGTTGTTTCCATGTCCTGGCTATTATAAACAGTGCTTCGATGAACATTGGGGTACATGTGTCTCTTTCTATTCTGGTTTCCTTGGTGTGTATGCCCAGCAGTGGGATTGCTGGGTCATAAGGCAGCAGTCTTTTTTATTGTCATGATGAAAGCGAGGGTCACTAGCATCTCCTGGGTAGAGAGGCCAGGGATGCTATGATGCACAGGACAGCCCCCCACCCCCACCAGGGAAAGACTTATCTGGTCCAAAATGTCAACAGTGCTGCTATTGAGAAACTCTGCTCTAGGGATTTATAATGATGACATCAGGGCTGCCCTGTCTTGTGTTCAATGAAAACTTTATTGCAGATCTCTGTTGCAAGCATTGTTTTCTTTCACTCAAATATGTTTTTAAATATTTAGAAGAGATGAGACCTGGGAGTATACTTCTGGTAGGGGTTTAGTCATGAAATACGTAGTTTAGAGAAGAGATTATTTTCCATAGTGATCAGGCACTCATCACAAAGGAGAGATGACTGAATGAGTTTGAACAAAATTGCCAGGTAAATATTTTCTTGACTCCAAAGAGATGTTCTGGGGTTTTACTCAGGGATGCAATTATTCAGCTGAGTTGCTACTTTCCCTTCTTTTTCTGATTCTCAGCCAGAGGCAGATGCAGCAACCACTGATGCAGAATCAAGGTTTTTGAGGGCCCTTCCCCATTACTAATAAGGAACCAGCCTGTTCCCCTGAGGGTTTCCCTGGTGGCTCAGATGGTAAAGAATCCACCTGCAAAGCAGGAGACTTGGGCTTGATCCCTGGGCCAGGAAGATCCCCTGCAGAAAGAAATGGCAACCCACTCCTGCATTCTAGCCTGGAGAATCCCATGGACAGAGGAGCCTGGCATGCTACAGTCCATGGGGTCACAGAGTCGGATATGACTGAAGGGACTTAGCAACCACACACACAGGCAGCCTGAAGGGCCTGGATCAGCAGTTGGAATGAGACTGATCAAGGTCTAGACTGACCATTACTGAAATATGCACTTCTGGAGTCGAGTCCTTTCTCCCAGAACAGTGAGTGACCTGGGCCCAGGAGAACCTGGCTAGGTGAGTCCTGCAGACTGTAGGAACTGCAAAGGCAGAGAGAAAACAGCCTCATCTCCCATTCTGTTGGCCAGCTCAGGTTTAGGGAATTCATATAATTTACCTAACATTACACAGCTGGTAAGAATTGAAACCAGGCTCTGACACCCCATCTTCTTTCTTTTTTTTCTTACTGACTTGGTATGTTGGAAGGATGAGCAGATTTGAAGTCAAAAATAACACCCAGTTTTCTGTGGCTTTGGGCAAGTATAAAGGGCCCCTGCAATTTCCATAATCCTGCTGAACTGAGACTTCTCTCACTATGCTTTTGGGAATTCGAGTCTGTCTGTTCGTATAGGTGAGAGTCAGTCACTGGGAGGAGGAGACAAGGACACTCCTGAGGGATGGAGGGGGAGAGGCAGCAGAGGCTGATGCTTCAACTCAGGTTCGCTCAGCTCCTGGGTGAAAGAGGCAGAGAGAGGGTGATGTGGGCACAGGCTATGTTGGTCTGCTGATGGTCAGGGCTGTAGCAGTAATAGCGGCAGAGTCAAGCTGAAAAGAAATTGGACTGAGCGGAGTTTTGGAGAACACCTTCTTGGCACAGGGAAAGAGTCATTCATTCATTCACTCATTCAGCCAGTCGGCCAGCCAGGCAGCCTTTGCTGAGTCCACACTCTGTGCCAAGCACTTGGTGGAGAATTAACATTAGCAGCAACACGGTGGATCCCTGCCCTCCTGCGGTTTAACAGGGGATGAGGACACAGGCTTGAGCCTCCCATGTCTGCCACTTCCTTGCGCAAGCTCTTTACCATTCTATCTTGGTTTCCCTATCTATCAAGTTGGAATACTAACAGTACCCATGTTAAAGGGACACTCAGAGCATTAAACAATATAATTTTTAAAAAGCACTTAGAAGGATGCCTGACAATAAACAGAATTCTATAAATGTTAGCCATTGTCATTGTTATTAAGTGGTGATGAGGCAGATATGTGGGCTTCCCCGCTGGCTCAGTGGTAAAGAATCCGCCTGCAATGCAGGAGCTGCAGGAAACATGGGTTCAATCCCTGGGTTGGAAAGATCCCCTGGAGGAGGGCATGGCAACCCACTCCAGTCTTCTTGCCTGGAGAATCCCATGGACAGAGGAGCCTGGCGGGCTACAGTTCACGGGGTCACAGAGAGTCAGATATGACTGAAGCAACTTAGCATGCACACAGGCACAGGACATAAATGTATACATGCAATTATCATCTGTTCATGGAGTTCTGGTAGGTGATGGGGTCCACAGAAGGAAGGTGGAGTGGTAAGGTGGGAAACAGAGGAGAAAAGAAGAAAAAATGACTATGGCTGTTGTTGTTTCTCTTTTAACTTCTGTCTGGGCAGAGGAACAAATATACACACAAGTCTCCGTAAGAGGAGATCTCAGACACCACTACAGTGCGATGAGTGCTTACCCATAGCCCAGCGGGATACCTCATGATCACCTGATCTGAGAACAAGCCTACAAGTTAGGTATCACCAGCTGGATTAACTTCCTGGGGCTGCCATGGAAAGGACCTCACAACGGGTGGCTTACTTTCTCAGTCTGGAGGTTGGAAGTCCAGATCGAGATGCTGGAAGGCGGAGTCTTTCCCAAGGCCTCTCTCTTTGACTTGGAGATGGTGGCCATCTTTCTGGGTCCCCTGGGTCCTTCCTCTGTGCATGTGTGAGTCTTTTGTGTCCTTTGATTATAAAGTGTCCTTTCATTATGTCCTTATAATAAAAGGACACAGGTCCTACTGGATTGGGCTTCCCTGGGGGCTCAGTGGTAGAGAATCCGCCTTCAGCGCAGGAGCTATAGGAGATGTGGATTTGATCCCTGGGTGTGGGGGATCCTTCGGAGGAGGGTATGGCAGTCCACTCCAGTATTCTTGCCTGGAGAATCCTGTGGGCAAAGGAGCCTGGTGGGCTACTGTCCATGGGGTCTCAAAGAGTCAGCAGACATGACTGAGCATGCAGGTCTACCTCTTTTTGACTCAGCCACCTCTTTAAAAACCTAACTTCCAAATATGGTTATATTCTGTTTCTGGGGTTGAGACGTGAACACATGAATTTTGAGGGGATACAGTTCACCCATAACAGCAGGGTGTGCTCCGTGGTGAACCCTGGGAGAGAATCTACTCCTTGACTTTTTCACATTCCGGTGGCTGCCAGCATCCCTTGACTTGTGGCTGCATCACTTGCATCTTTGCCTCCGTGGTCACATTGCCCTCCTCTTGTGTCTGTGAAATTTCCCTCTACATCCCTCTCCTAAGGATCCTTATGATGGGATTTAGGGCCCACCTGGGAAGATCCAGGATAACTTCCTGATTTTCTTAATCATATCTGCAAAGACCTTTTTCCAAATGAAGTAATATTTGCAAGTTCCAGGGTGGATATGGATATGAGTATCATTTGGGGGGGGTAATTTTTCAGCCTACAATTTCACTCCATTGTGCAGATGGGAAAACTGAGGCCCTGCAAGGTAAGGCAACTTGCCCAGTATTCTAGAGAAAATAGGGGCAGAGGCAGGCTTCCAAACACAGGGGTCTGAACTAAATCCACTGCTCTTTCCAGTCCAGTGAGCAGTGCCTCAGATGAAAGCAGGATTGAGAGAAGACCCCTGCCAAGGAGGACACCCTCACCAGGAGGTCCCCCTTCAGACAGACCATGTAGAACAGGTCAACCAGGCCTGTGTGGTAGGAGAACCTCACTATCATCTACTTGGGGTGAGACCAGAGATTCTCCTTACGGTCAGGAAAATTCCTAGAAGCAAGGAATGCAACATGAGCTTCAGATCCAAAGAAACAGAATTTATCTTGGAAAATGCCTCAGATACAAAAGGCCAAGGCTGCTGGAAGAACTCTGGTGACTCCGCTCGGCAGGCTGAGGTTGGAGAGGTGTTTATTCTCTTCGGGAATGAAGCAGTGGACATGGAAGGACTTGCTGGGCCTTGTTCAAAGAGACACTGGAAGGCAACCAGGCTCTGTGAGGGTGGCGGCCCACACTGTGGTTTGAACCTGGGCATGGGAGGGGAGAATGGGGTTGTGGCTCTGGCAGGAGCTACAAGCACAAAGGAGAAAATAAGATGACCGACTCACCCCAGTTTGTCTGGGACTCTCCCCATTTGAGAGTTCAACCTCTACAATATCCCTCATTCCTGGGCAAACAGAGACAGCTGGTCACCCAAGTTCCAGCAGTCATTTAAGTATAAGGAATGCATCTAAATGTATTTCAGATGGCTGTAACCATTCACCCCAAGGCTACAGATCTGTCTACTTGGGGAAGGAATAGGGCTCTGCAAACTACCCCCAAAGAGGCAATACAAAAAGAGATGCATTTGCTGGACTTGAACTTGGCTACCCTAACAGAAGCTAAGCAGCAGTGGCTTCAACATAATAGACGTTTCTTCCATTTAACAGCCTGGGCTCACATAGCTCAGAGCTAGTGTGCTCCATGGAGCAGTGGACACAGTGCTTTCTATTCTGTTGCTCTCCCATCACTATGGTGTCACCCTTACTCACCTGGGCCACCGCATTCACATTCCTCATCATGCCCTGCCTGGTTCCTCAGCTCTCTCTCAAACCCTGTGTAAACAATTCCTTATGTTAAATTCCCTCTAGCTAAGGGTTTGGAGAAGGCAATGGCAACCCACTCTAGTACTCTTGCCTGGTAAATCCAATGGATGGAGGAGCCTGGAAGGCTGCAGTCCATGGGGTCGCTAGGAGTCAAACACAACTGAGTGACTTCACTTTCACTTTTCACTTTCATGCATTGGAGAAGGAAATGGCAACCCACTCCAGTATTCTTGCTTGGAGGATCCCAGGGACAGGGGAGCCTAGTGGGCTGCCGTTTATGGGGTTGCACAGAGTCAGACACGACTGAAGCAACTTAGCAGCAACAGCAGCTAAGTGTTTTGAGAGGTTTCGGTTTTCTTGATTGGATACCATCTGTGACTTGAAAATGATAACTACAGAAAGGGGGATGGGCAAGAGAATGCCACAAACATACTCACTGCAGACACATTTCTCGAAGGCAGACAGGACAGAGGGGTGTGGGCATTCAGTGACTAGAGCTGAGATGGAGAAAATGTCTTGCATGTGTTGTCCATGAATAGTTAATTTGAGCTGGGTGAAGCAGCAGAGTTTCAGTCTGGGACGCTATGGGTCCCTGAGTGGAAAATCCAAAGATGGGTGTGGACTCAAAGGGGTTGAGCTAGGGTGAGGAGGACAGTTGGTTCTGCCTGCAGAAAGCAGGAGTCAATGCCAGGAAGGCTCAAGGAGGTTCAGGCATAGCCAGTATTTTACTAAACTATAAGTGGAACATACCTTAAAAAAATTGTGAATCACTTTGTTGTACACCTGAAACTAACATAATATTGTACATCAGCAATACCTCAATTAAAAAAAAAAAAAAGAAGGTACAAGCAGTGAGGCTGTCAGGAAACCCAGGCTGGATGTCCAGGACGTTGGAAAGAGGCAGGAAGGGCAGCAGTCCCTGAAGAGAGGGATAAGAGACTCTTGGATGATACGGTAGGTTGGTACAGGTCATCAGTTAAGGTCCCCGATATGGGCTGAACCATATCCTCCAAATTCCTGTGTTGAAGTCAGAACCCCCAGTACCCAGAATGTGACTCTATTTGGAGAGAGTCTTTAAAGAAGTAGTTAAGGTCAAATGAGGGCTTCCTCGATGGTTCAGACAGTAGGGAATCTGCCTGCAATGCAGGAGTCCAGAGTTTGATCCCTGAGTTGGGAAAATCCCCTGGAGAAGGAAACAGCAACCCACTCCAGTACTCTTGCTTGAGAAATCCCGTGGACAGAAGAGTTTGATGGACTACAGTCCATGAAGTTGCAAAGAGTCAGACACGACTGAGCAACTAACACGCAAGGTAAAATGAGGTCATTAGAGTGAACCCTAACCCTAACTGCCTGGTGTCATTATAAGAAGACGACTCAGGCTTGCATCGAGGCAAGACCATATGGAGACACATGAGAAGGCAGCCACCTTCAAGCCATCTCTCAAGGAGAGAGACCTCAGAGGAAACCAAACCTGCCAGCACCTTGATTTTAGACCTCCAGCCTCCAGGACTGTGAGAAACCTAATTTCTGCTGTGTAAGTCACCTGGTATGTGGCCATTTTATTATGGCAGTCCCTTACTTAACAAAGAATTTTCAATCCTTCCCAGCAACCTTATCTGGGAGCATTTTGCCTGACCAAACATTTCTTGTTCTCTCTATTTTTCCTCTTAAATTTTAGAAAAATTTTAAAAATACATAATAGCCTGAAGATTACTAAATATGCATGCTCTCATTATGCAGAATTAGCAACCGTAAAAGTATTTTCCTGTTTATTTCAAGGGTTTTTGATAAAATAATGAAAACATTACAAATATAGTTAAAGATCTTTTGACCGCAACCTTTTCCTCTCCTCTCCCTCCTCAGAGGCAATCACTATTAATGTGATGTGAATTCTTTCAACCCATGTGTCCATAAAAAACATTTGGAATTGGTTTGTGTGGGTTTTTCATCTTTTGCAATCATGCTACATGTCTGGTGAACCTTGGCTCCGCCTCTTTCTATCATGTGCAGGGCACCTAATACCACTGAATGGAACAGTGACAAAATTATGCCTTGTAGATAAGGTCAAAGAGAAGTCATGGGGTGGGGCTAAAGCTTTAATACTTGCTAATTTTCCTTTCGAACAAAGAAAAACTAAGGGTTCTAAATTTTCAGCAGGCAAAATATCAGGTGAAATTCTCAAACCATCATCATTTTCCATAAATTTATTTTTATGATTGCCTTCTATTTAAGGTGAGTGTTATATGGTTTTTCACTTATGACACCAGAATAAAGCTAGCCCATAAAATAAAGTATAAAGATGCAGACAGATTTAAATAAAATTGTTATGCCAAAACAGTACGGATGGCTTGTACATACTGAAAATTAGTGAAGACTGTTCATGAACAGGGTTTGGGGAAAAGTCAGGTAGGTCCACAGGCACACTGATATTTCCACTTTAGGAGCAATGGCCATATCTGGCATGATGGAATGCATTTTCTACAGTAACTGTTGCAGTCCTACACCCGTCCTGAAGAAGGGGTGATAAGCTCCCTTTGCAAATTAGGAAACTAAGACCCAGAGGGATGAAGTTGAACTGATACCAACAGTCGTGTTAAGCTCAGTCTACTACCTTAGAGTCTTATCTTTGCTAAAATGGGGCTTAAAGACACCGAATCTGATGAATTCAAAGGGCTATTGAAAGGTTGGAATACAGGCAAGGATGTGAATGTGTTTTGAAACCTTTGAAATGCTGTCCAGGTGTTTCTTGGACTTGTGGCTGGTGTAGAAGGACCCACACTTGGTTTAAGACTTTGCTGCTGTCTTCTTGAGATTCCTAACTCTTTTATCTTGGAAGTGAAGGCCAGTGGGACAGCACAGCAGGCCCAGGAGGCCTGGAGCCTCTGCCCACATGGGGTTAGCCTCCCTGCCTCCCTTGCGTGAGTGGGACTGTCTCCCTTTCTCCAAGTCCTGGCTCCAGGGCCCTTCTAGCCTCCCCACCCCAGCATGTTGGATGGCCAAACTCCACTGTTGATCTTCTCTGGCCTGGGTACCGGCACAGGGACAGTCAGAGTCTGGCAGGCCTGTGCCCATGGTGTCTCACATGTGGGGAGGTGTGGTGGCCCTCCCTCAATTTGTTCATTGTACACCTGAGCATGGGCGTCTTGGCCACCCTGCCTTCAGGATCCAGGGTACCCTGATGCCAAGGTCAAAATCTCTGGGACAGCTGGCCCAAAGGAAGGGGAGATAAACATCCCCACTCCCTGCCAGGACCTACTCTTCATTTTCCTCTGGGTCCCACAAATTAAATTGCCAGCCTTGAGTACTGAATAAGTACAAGGGAGTACACACACTTGTACATGCAGAAAAGAAAAACCCAAGAAGAAAATCTACGAGGGAGAAATAGTGTTTAGGGAGGCCTCAAGGGGCAGGTGAGGAGAGCATGCAACCAGTATTCTTGCCTGCAGAATCCCCATGGACAGAGGAGTCTGGTGGGCTACAGTCCACGGGGTTGCAAAGAGTTGGACACAACTGAGTCACCGGCAAGTAGATGGGGAAACAGTGGAAACAGTGGCTGACTTTATTTTGGGGGGCTCCAAAATCACTGCAGATGGTGACTGCAGCCATGAAATTAAAAGACGCTTACTCCTTGGAAGGAAAGTTATGACCAACCTAGACAGCATATTAAAAAGCAGAGACATTACTTTGTCAACAAAGGTCCGTCTAGTCAAGGCTATGGTTTTCCCAGTAGTCATGTATGGATGTGAGAGCTGGACTATAAAGAAAGCTGAGTGCTGAAGAATTGATGCTTTTGAACTGTGGTGTTGGAGAAGACTCTTGAGAGTCCCTTGGACTACAAGGAGATCCAACCAGTCCATCCTAAAGGAGATCAGTCCTGGGTGTTTATTGGAAGGACTGATGTTGAAGCTGAAACTCCAATACTTTGGCCACCTGATGAAGAGCTGACTCATTTGAAAAGACCCTGATGCTGGGAAAGATTGAGGGCAGGAGGAGAAGGGGACGACAGAGGATGAGATGGCTGGATGGCATCACCAACTCGATGGACGTGAATCTGAGTGAACTCCAGGAGTTGGTGATGGACAGGGAGGCCTGGCGTGCTGTGGTCCACGGGGTTGAAGAGTCGGATATGACTGAGCAATTGAACTGAACTGAACTGAGTGACTAAGCACGGCATGGCAAGGGGCAGGTAGGTCCACACAGATATGGCAGAGCACAGATGAAAGAGGCCCAAAACCCGACTCCTCTCTCATAGGTATTAACTCATGAGGGGCCTCTGTGTATGCATCTGTAAAATGAGGAGGCTGGGCTGGGAGCAGGGCCTGAGCCATCCCATCTCTGAGGATAGTGTGGAAATCTATGGACTCTCTCCCCAGAGAAGCGCCCAGACCCTTGACATTTTGCATGAAACTTCAGAGCATCACAGCTTCCCAAGGACTCTGTGGATGGCCCACAAGGGCTCTGGGTTATGAATTTCTGGACTGAAAGTTCTCTGACGCTTCCTCCAGCCTCCACACTAGGCAGTAAGGAACTCATCACCTAAGATCTTAAGGCTTCCCAGGTGGCGGCACAAGTGATAAAGAACCACTTGCCAATACAGCAGACATGAGACGCAGGTTTGATCCTTGTTTTGGGAGGATCCCTTGGAGGAAGACATGGCAATCCACTCCAGTATTCTCGCCTGGAAAATCCGATGCACAGTGGAGCCTGGTGGGCTACAGTCCATAGGGTTGCACAGAGTCGGACATGAATGAAGTGACTTAGCACGCACAAAGGTGTGGGCAGCTGGCTGAAATGTTAGAGTTGCAAATGAGACTGAGAAGGAAAACTTTAAAAAAGGGCAAGAGAGGTCTGTTAAAGGGCAGGGTGGAGAAGATGGCAGAGTGTGGAGGCCATAAACACTTCGTGGGAAACCATGCAGTGAGTTCTTTAAATTAAAAAAAAAAAAAAAAGGAAAGAAAACAAAGAACGTTCATACTAGTGGAGTAGAAATTGATGGCTTAGCAGATAAAGACAGGGACCAGTCTTCAGGAGGCAGGAAATGGGAGAATTCTCGCAGCACAGTTGACTCATGAACTGTGTGCGCTAACGGGTCTCTGGGGAACTTACCTAAATTCCATGGTGGGAGTGACAGCTGCTAGCCTGGTCTCTGATGGGCCACTGATTGATTTCTGGGGCCAGCTGGCCAAAGCTGTGGAAAGAAAGAGTGGGTAGGCACTGCCTCCAAAGAAAGCAAGTCCAGGGCCTTGGGGAAAAAGTAAAGACGGAGGAGGGGGGCAGACATTTGAAGTGAGGCAGCAAAGGGCATCATGGCAAAATGCTTCAGTTTGAAAGGAAGACCAGCGTCAGGGGAGACCTGCAGAGAAGTGACGCATACAGTGGGGAAGAGGGCAGCCACAGAAAGGGCAAAAATGAAAACAGGCATTTCTGATGCTTAGGAGAGATGTGATAAACCTTGGTTTTCTGTGTGGGAGAAGACGGGAGTGCCGGAGTTACACATTTCATCATTTAATTGCACAATTTGTAACAAATTAACAAACCGCACCAAACAAGACCAGATGTTACCCAACAACACCTGGACTGCAAAAGAAGACTCTCTGAGGAGTCCACCAGGCTGAACGCGCGGTGGAATGATTTTTCCAGAGCGTAGGTCCCCTGGAAGCAAGGACCCCAGGTCAGAAGGAGCCTTGAGAGTCAGCTCTGGACTCACATCTGTCCTCTGCCATCTCGGCTCTGTGATTGCAGTTATTGAAGGGGTTTAAATTGCAGTTTCGTCAAAGGAGAAAGTATTCTTTGTCATGCCTGTGCCCAAGGTGGTTAACAGGCTCTATGGAAAAAATGTGTGCATAATAGCCTTGTACACTGTAAATCACTTCAAATGTAAGACAGCATTCTCTGCTCATTTATTTGTTTATTACCAATCCAAGTCCTCCCATTATCCCAGCTAAACAGAAAGCGCTTGCACAAAGTTAAACAAAGTCAAAATACTATAACAATCCAGTCCACGTTGTCCCTCCTTTTATGACCATTATCGGTGAAGCGTGGGCTGGAATGTGGCTTCTTCAGTCATTCTTTGAGCTTATTCTTTTATTGACTCCATCATTCATTCTACTCACAGTGGGTGAGAACCTGCAGGGGGCCAGGCATCTCGGAGATCCCCAGAGGATGGAACACGATGCTTCTGTCTGGGGGAAGCTCATTGATTAGCAGGACTCTTAAATCCCCACAACGGAAAGAGAAGGAACTTTCCCTGTCTCCTTTTACCTCCACTGAGGTGGAGCCCATCTCAGCTCAATTTTTGTCAAGCCAAAGCAAGTTCCAGAGATTAACTTGACTTCTGTCTGGGCCACAGCTGGCTTTCCTCATTTTCTTTTTTTTTTTTTTTCATTTTCCTGAGATGCATTTCAGTTTTCGGCTTAGCGTGTAAATTAACCCCATCTTTGAAAAGCCCCCTGCTTTTTTCCCCAATTTGTCACGGCTGAAAAATATGACACTCTCTCCTTGAGCTGCAAAGTCCTTAAGGACAAAAGCTTCTTTCTCCTAACTTAACTTTTACTCTAAATCCCACGGTTCAAAATATGTTGAAGCCCTGGCCTAGGAGTTTATCGTGACTCTGGGGGAACACAGGACAGCAAACTCTCTCCTTAATCCCACCCCTTCCTCTGGGCAACTTCCGAAGCCAACGCTGGGAACATGAGGAGCCAAGTTAGAACCCTGTTTGTGCCCTTTGGAGGTGGATCAGGTAGATGGGGAGGGACGGGAAGTCTTGCAAGGTTGGACAGCATCGGTCCATGTGAGACATGGTGCCGTCCCGTGGGAAGTGCCACGGGCTTCTCCAGCCACACTCTGCACAGCACAGTGGAGACTACACTTAATTGTGCAGCCTGGGAACTATTTGCTTAAAAAGAGGCATCTCTGGGTGACATCCTCCATGCCATCTTCTCCCTCGTCAACCTTATGCCTCTTAGCTCTTCACTGCTCCCTAGGGTGGTCCTTTCACCTCTTGAATCCCTTCCATTACACCACATTGAGGTTCTGGTTTTTCTTCTTTTCTATGTAAAAACTCTCCTGCACCGGATACCCTTTCCCAAGCATGCCCAGGTTCATCTCCACTACAGCTAACCCCAAGCGTCTCAGAGGCGCTTCTCCTGAAGACCGAACTTCCTCTCTCTCCTAAGAGGGAAAGACTTCCAGGTAGCTTATGGCTCCTCTGTGTTCTCAATTCTGTATTATTATCCAGCTGCCACCAATGAAACGCTTTTTTCTGAGCTGTTGTTTGTTGTGGTAAAATACATATAACATGAAACTCACCATTTTGGGGGGCCTCCCTGGTGGCCCAGTGGTTAAAGATCCGCCTGCCAATGCAGGACACATGGGTTCGATCCCTGGCCCAGGAAGATCGCACATGCCACAGAGAAACGAAGTCCCTGTGCCACACTGCTGGAGCTCGTGCTCTAGAGCCTGCACCCTGCAACGAGAGGCCACCGCAGCGAGAAGCCTGCGCAGCACAGCTGGAGAGCAGCTCTAGCTCGCCACGACTGGAGAAAAGCCCGCGCAGCCAAGGCCAGCGCAGTCGAAAATAAAAATAAAGGCTTTTAAATAAAAAAGAATTAACCATTGTGCCTACTTCTTTCCTTTATTAATGGAGGAATAATTGACTTATAACATTGCATTATTTTCAGGTGTATATCAATGATTCGATATTTTTATATATTAAGAACTGCTCACAACAGTAAGTCTGGTTAACATCTGTCACCATCATAGTTACAAAAATTGTTTGTTTTTCTTTCCTGTGATGAAAGAGAGCTTCCAAAATCTCTGCCTATTTTTAATTGAGTTGTTTTTGTTGAGTTGCTGAGGTTCTTTATATAAAATAGAGAACAATCCCTTACCAGATATGGTGATTTGCAAATATTTCCTTCCATTCTGTGGGTTGCCCTTTCACTCTCTGGATGCACAAAAGGTTTTAATTTTGATGAAATCCAATTTATCTAGTTATTCTTTTGTTTTCTGTGTTTTTTAGGGTCATATCCAAGAAATCACCACCAAATCCAGTGTTATGTAGATTTTCCCTTATATTTTCTTCTAAGAGATTTACAGGTTTAGCTATTACTCTTAGATCTTTTATTCATTTTGAGTTAATTTTTGTATATGGTGTAAAGTCAGGATCCCACTTCATTCTTTTACCTGTGGATGTCCAATTTCCCCCGCAGCATTTGTTGAAAAGATTGTTCTTTCCTCCTTGAATGGTCTTAGAACACTTGTTGAAAGCCAACTGCCCATATTAAATACCTCTTCTCTTGAAATCTAGTCTCATCCACCTTTCCCACCTTGGTACCCTCGTCACATCACAGCATCAATCCAGTGCACGCCCCCACTTCTGTTAGAAGACTCTTCCTGTTTTGCAGCTGTTCACTTCAGAGGCCATGGCTGATGCAGACTACTGCCAATCGCCTCCAGTCATGCCTTCCAGTATGAAATGTGGCCCCTGAAGATCTCAGACAGTAAGTTTCAGCAGCCTTTAAACTTGGGTTAGCAGCTTGCTCACACACCTAAAATCACAGAGGCCTTAAGCAGGAGACCAGCAGGGTGGGACTGGGACTGAAACTCTCTGCCCGCAGCCCACAGACCGAGTGGAGGTACCCTTTCTAAGCATGACTGCCGTGTGATCCCTTGTGGGTAGTTTCTGTTTGCCCCATCCCTGAACCCTCCCCCAACCCCGAGCAAGGGACAGACATATTAGAGAGTAAGACTTGCATCTCCCTGTCACATCTTTGACAGCACAAGAAGCTGTAGAAAAGGCATGTGGGCTTCTGGGGGCCTGAGCAGGTCAGCTTTTAAGACTGTAGCTTTAGGCTTGTTCTCAAAAGCAAAGCCAAACAAATTGCTCATTCCTTAGGTCTAAATTGCCCAAAACAAACATTTTCTCCACCCAGCATCTCCATGACATCCATACTGATGATCCATCTATTATTTTGATCTATGATAGCACCCCAGGTGGCACAGTGGTAAAGAATCCTCTCGCCAGTGATGGAGATGGTGACGTGGGTTCGATCCTCGGGTTGGGAAGATCCTCTGGAGTAGGAAACGGCAACCCACTCCAGTATGCTTGCCTGGAATATTCCTTGGATAGAAGAGCCTGGAGGGCTACAGTCCATGGGGTCGCAAAGATTCCGACCCAACTGTGACTGCACATGCACCCATACACACATGCGCGACAGTGCCATAGAGTGGTTTGTTGGAAGCAGGGAGTGGGCTTTAGCTCATTCTCTGTAATCTTCACCAGTACTTCCCCCACCTCTGAGAAAACATGGCTTTCTTTGGAAACACACCTACAAGATACATCCACAAAGTCCGTTTCCCATCAGACTGCCCCCACCCTCCTCTACCAGCGTTCTGGAGCCTGGGCTGCCTGGATGGCAGAGCCACTCCACCTCCATCTCTGTGAATCCATAACTTTGCCCCACTGTCACTGACCAGGCAGCTGCTCCAGCTCCAGCCATGCTCTGCTTACATGCTCTTTACCTTCCTGCTTCCCTCCATCTGCTGATTCAACCTTTAATAATCCCTGGGATCGGTCCCAAGACAAAGCAGCCCAAGGCAGTGGTGGGGCATGTGGGCTGTCACACTGGCACTGAAATTCACCAGCTGTGCCACGTTGTCCAAGTCACTTCCCCTCTTTGTTCCTCTCAGCTCCTCCATCATTTGAATGAGGGCAGTGCCAACCAAACCTTTCCCATTTCCGGTTCTTCGGGCCCATGGTGGCTTTTCCTCCTGCATCCCTCCATCGTGTCTGGATGCTGCACCATCAGCCTGTCTCTGGGGCTCCAGCACTAGGACTGTTTTCATCCCCCTTGTTTTTCCCGATGCCCTTTTCTGCCTGTGCTTGCCATAGCGCACCCTGACCATCTGCATTCCCCGTTCTCATCTCTCAGACAGTGCAGTGTTTCTGGATCTGAGTGGGTCTCAAGTGGTCTTTCATTAGATCATTAACAGAGTCACATCTTTTAACCTGAACTGACTTTTACTGCTGTTAAGAACTCCCTTTATGTATCTCCGAAGAACCATTATCACTCGCCTCACCTATTGTCTGTTCCGAATATTTTTCCTTACCCCTTGTTCCTGTCTCTAGCAGACGTTCTTGGTTTCACATCTTCTCAGCTGGTATCCTTTGCAGACATTCTTCCAACTGCTTGCACCTGGCTGCCAGGGCCTGCAGTGCCCTCTCTGCCAATGTGCAAGCCACTGTCCGCTCGTGTGTCAGCCCCAAAGCAGTGACTGATGGGAGCTGGGAGATAAATTCCCTGGCTCCCTCACCTCTCTTGCAGGATGACTCTGTTCTCTGCTGATTTCCAGTCTTCACTGGATGAAGTGCCCACCGTGGTCAGCAGCCTGAGCATGCACACCCACTGCTGGCTACGTTCCCTCCCCTGTGTCACTTACCTGCTCCCTTTCTGCTGTTTCCTGGAATCAACTACTAAACGGACGATTTGTCTCAAATCCTTGTCTCAGAGTTTGCTTCTAGGGATACCCAAACCAAAACACCATCTCTCGGGACTTCCTTGGCCATCCAGTAGATAGGAGTCCACCTGCCAATGTGAGGGACATGGGTTCCATCCCTGGGCCAGGAGGAGTCCACAGGCCGTGGAGCGACTGAGCCCGTGCACCACGGCTACTGAAGCCTGTGCACCAGGGGCCCGTGCTCAGCAACCAGAGAAGACACGGCAGTGGGAAGCCCTCACACTGCAAAGAAGAGTAGCCCCTGCTTGCCACAACTAGAGAAAGCCCGAGTGCAGCAATGAAGACTCAGCACAACCCCACCTGCAAAAAAAAACACCTCCCTTCATTTCTCTCCCTCATCGCTGATAACCTTATCTCCTATGCAGAATGTTTGAGGCCAGCTGAGTTTCTGAGGACTGACACTGAGGCTGAAACTCCAATCCTTTGGCCACCTGATGTGACAAGCTGACTCGTTTGAAAAGACCCTAATGCTGGGAAAGATTGAAGGCAGGAGGAGAAGGGGACGACAGAGGATGAGGTGGTTGGATGGCATCACCAACTCCATGGACATGAGTTTGAGTAAGCTCCGGGAGTTGGTGAAGGACAGGGAAGCCTGGTGTGCTCTAGTCCACAGGATTGTGGACATGACTGAGTGACTGAACTGAACCGAGTTTCTGTGAAGAGCTCTGAACCTCATTTACTCACCTCTGTATCCAAACCTTTAAACTGACAAATATATCCATAGAGCTTAACTTGGGAGGGAAGGGTGAGGGAAAAGTTGGCAACTCCTGTCTACCATTTTTTATTTTTAATATTTATTTGGTTGTACCGGGTCTTAGTTGCAGCATGTGGCATCTGCTTCCCTGACCAGCGATTGAACCCAGGCTGTCCGCATTGGGAGTGTGCAGTCTTAGCCATTTGGCCACTAGGGAAGTCCCCTGTCTACCTTTTCTTGGGAGTCCTTTCTACCTCGTAGTAGTCCTTCCATCACTCTGCCCCTTCTTCTAGCACCTTTCTTCCTTCTCTCTGCTAACTTCTTCGTTTCTGTCTTTAACCTGTTCGGGGAAAAAAAAAACAAAAACAAAAACACAGGTTTCCTTGAATCTGTCCCATAACCTATTGACCTAGGCTTTACTCAGAAGATTCTCACTAGAACTGTAATACTCTTCATCTTCATTTAGCACTAGCTACCCTCTTCTCCCTCTTTTGTGACCTGGCTTCCACCTAGGTCACTCTGGGAGCACTATGGCAGGGTCATCCACGGTGCCTTATTGTCCAAGTCCATTGATCTTTGCTTGTTCTTATCATGTTTTTCTCGACTGCTCATCTTTTCTGGACTTTAATCTGTATGTCATACATGGCTCCAGGTAATCTGTTTGTCATACTTGGCTCCAGGTAATATTCTCCTGCTAAAAATTCTTTAAGGATAAATGGATAAAAACAGTTTTCTAATCCTTGCATTTCAAGTCCTCCACAACTGGCCTCCAGTTTTCCATCTTATCTTGCAGATTATCCACTATAGACAACTGGTCTAATTAGATGCAAAACGCGTCCATTTTGGTCCATTCTTGATTTCCAGAATTCCCTCAGTCCAAGATGCCCTCATTTCTTCTTCTTGTGAGCCATTCCTCAAGTCCTTCATCAAGGCCCTTCCATCCTCATTATAAACTCTTTCCTATTTTCTTCCAGCCCTGCTGCCTCCTCTAAACTCTTCTTTCCTTCCTTCTCTCCTTCCATCTTTCTTTCTCTCTCTCTCTCTCTCTTCCTTCCTTCCTTTCTTGTATTCTCCCTTTCTTTCTTTCTCCTTGTCTCTCCAATGAGACAAGGCCTGCATATAACCCTAGAGCCTCATGTACGATATTTGTGTGTGTTTGTTGATGTTGACAAGGATGAACTAGAACATCTGTTCGTCCTGATGAAGTTGTGTACTTGCCAGGCTGCACTTCCCTCTCTGGCAGATGGCAGGGTGGAGACCCCTTTCCTGCACAACCATGGAGTTGTTTATCTTCAGAGACTCCCCCCCTCTTTACTCCTTGCGCTTCACCCCAGCTGCCACCCTAGGTCTAGGCCAGCAGAGTCTGGTCTAAGCTTATTTTCTGTTACATTCCTTTGGAGACTCCTAGGAAGTATGAACCGTACAGTATCTTTTGACAGATGAGGGCATGCAGGCCTCAAGAGGGAAGGCAATCCGTCCC
>SJYQ01091872.1:42268-83578 GCA_006410935.1 Redunca redunca | reverse complement strand
TCCACATGGGAGGAGATGGGAGATTTAATTGTAACCAGAAAAAGACCACGGCTTCAGAGACACTTGGGTCTGTTGCTTACTAACTCTTTGACCTTGGGCAAAACATTTACTTTTTTGGAGTATCAGTTTCTTCCTGTATAAAAACAGGCATAACAGCCTCTCCCTCAAAGAGCTGCTTCAAGAATTAGATGAGATGACATGTGCATGCTAAGTCACTTTAGTCGTATCCGACCCTTTGCAATCCTATAGACTGTAGCCCGCCAGGCTCCTCTGTCCATGCAGATTCTCCAGACAAGAGTCCTGGAGTGGGTGGCCATGTAGCATATCGTATTGGGAGGAGATGCAGCAGTGTGGAGAGAGCATGGACTTGATTTTGAATCCTGACTCTGCCATTTCTTGGCAATACAACCTAGGGGAGTTTCTTGACCTCTGAACTAAAGACCTTGACTTCCCCATGTGAAAATGAGGCTAATCACCATACTCTTTTCATAGGATTAAATAAGAATAAACTTATGTGGATCTCAGCATGGGACAGGTACACGGTGAGCCTCCTCCTGTTATAGGCAATCCCACCACGTCCGGCACACCAGATGTCCGAGGAAAGTTCCTTTCCTTCTTCCCTTCACAAGCAAACACTATAAACATGATAATGGGAACCACATTTTAACCATTAGAGAGAGAGAGGCAAAAATGTTTTCTGGGACTTCAGGACATTTTAGGCAACTACTGTTACTAATTATGAGCCCTGTCCTGTTATTTGTGTTTGTATCTCTCTCCTGCGCTAATCTGTGAGCAGCCCCAGGGTGGGGTCCTGTCTGTTCCTCTTTGCTTTCCCTGCACAGGGGACAGAATTCGGTACACAGTAGAGGATCAAAAATCTTGGCTGAATCATTGTCATAAATTCAGTCTTAAGGAGAAAACATTTAAAGCAGTGCATGAAAAAGGTAATGCCAAGTAAGATGAATATTTACGTGGTGGATAAATATAAAATAATACAATCCTAGAGTGTGTTTTTCATTTTATTTATTTACTTTTGTCTGTGCTGGGTCTTCACTGTTACAGACAGGCTTTCTCTACCTGCAGAGAACGGGGGCTTCTCTCTAGCTGCAGTGCACCGGCTTCTCACTGCGGTCATTTCTCTTGTTATGGAGCACGGGCCACAGGTGCTCAGGCTTCAGAAGCTGCAGCGCAGGGCTCATGGGCTTAGCTGCTCCCTGGCATGTGGAATCTCGCCGGACCAGGGATCGAACCCATGTCCCCTGCATTGGCAGGTGGATCAACCACTGGACCTCCAGGGAAGTCCTAGAGTGTGTTCTGTGTGTCTGGTTCTAATTCTGAGTGCGTGATGAGGTGTTTGGTGTTTGCCACAGACCCCCATGAGGTGAGTAAGGTTATTATGCCCATTTTACAGAGGAAAAGACTGAGGTACAGAGAGGTTAAGAAACTTGCTGGAGGTTCTGTGACTGGAGCAAAGGAGGCCAAAGTAGAATCCAGGCAGCCTGACTATAGAGCTATAATATTCTTCCTGTCCCTCATAACCTGCATCAATGAGTGGGGAGGATGAAACACGAAACCCCACCTCGCCCCACACAGCTGATGTCCAATTAGCTCCTCACAAAAATATCCCACCTACTCGCATAGCTCAGGCCATCAGAGATCTGTTACTTGGCAAGCTAGTAAGGCAAGAGAGATTACTTCTAAGTGTTTGCAATAATAAAAGAATGTCCTTTAAGGAAAAAAAGAAGCATTTTTGCTGACTAATAAGCTGAACTCTACTTGCACCTTATATTTCTATCTCTGTGCCTTGTGACTGTGTGGAGCAGCCGTATCATTCTTTGCATCTGTATCTGCCTCCCTGACTGGTCCGATGACCTACTTGGGAAAAGAGACCCGATCTTCCTTTAATAATCTTTCCATTTCCTGCCGTGCCTAGTCCAGTGCTTGGCACAGAATAAGCGTTCCATAAATAGTTGTGAAATTTTTGAACTAAATTAAATCTTCACAGTGGAAAAAGAAGAATGAAATAGTCCATGAAAAAGCAGAAAGTAATCTTTAAACCAGAGTGCCAATGGTTTAGAAGATTGTATCCCTCCTTTTCACTAGGCAAACAATACATGTTCATTGTGGGAAAACAAGACAGTGGAGATAGGCGAAGAGAAAAATGTTGACATCACCTGTGATTCTGTTAACATAACTCATTTCCTTCCTGCTTTGTCTCTGCCTCTGCTGATCTTACATACAGACAATGTGCATGGCAATAACTGCATGTGACCTATTTTCTGGCCTTTTTTTCTAACTCAATTTTATACGGATTTTATTTGCATTCTCCTGATTAATAGGGCATCTTGACTATTAACATTCATTGTAGAAAACTTGGAAAATCAAAAGCTGGAAACAAAAAAAAAGAGGAATAAAACAATCCCAGTACCGAGAATTAATGTCAGGATTTTCTCTCTCATAAATACACACACAGATACATATGATATGACTGAAATTACATACATAGTTTTATGTCTAAATTTTCAAGTGTTCTTCAGAAGTATCTATTGCCATGGTTGTTACTCCATTCAGTGGATGTTACCATGTGTATTTTTAAAGTGCTGTGGGCTCTTTTAGTGATAGACAAACTGTTCAAGGTCAAGGATGATTCCCTTGTGAGCTAAGATTTTTTTCTTTTTTAAGCAATCTTATTGAAGTAGGATTTACATACCATTATGTTCACTCCCTAGTAAATTCCATGACTTTTGGTAAATCTATACAGTTAATGCAGCCATCACCACAATCCAGTTTTCAAATATTTCCATCTCCCTAATGGGAAATCTTGAGCACTTAAGACAGGCTTAAGGAGAGATGAGTCCGAGGACTGGAGCTGTCTTTCTGCAGATCTGAACTTCACACAGACACCTCTTGTCCCCGATAAGGTCAAGCACCAGCTACCAAGCCCAGGAGGCAGGAAGCCTGAGTTGCTTGTGTCCTTAGAAGTGGCCCTACCATTTTTCTGCCCCCCCTGACGGGGACCCATGCCCTCATTTACCAGATAGATTTTTCCCCCCTTTTGTTCACATTGTGTGGCTTGTGGGATCTTAGTTCCTGACCCGGGATTGAAGCTGGGCCACTGCAGTGAAAGCTCCGAGTCCTAATCACTGGACACTAGAGAACGCCACAATCAGATAGCTTTAATTTTGCATCTGGCATCCGTTTCCTTCCCTCTGCTTCTCTCCCTTGCCCACCGAGGCTGAGACAGGCTGCAACACCTCACAGCTCAGGCATCTCTGGGGATCTTGTCATTTAGACATCAGCTCTGTGTTTTCCACTCTAGCCTCCCCGAAGTCTTCACCCTGTGAGCAGAGGGATTCTGGCCCAAACCTAATCAGAGCTGATCACTCGCTAACTCAAACCCCCCACTGCGTCTCTCCCATCACACTTGGAATAAAAGGCAGATTCCTTGGTGTAGACTTTAGGATGCCTGCTTCGTTCTCTGGCCTCTTCTGTGCTCACTCTTAGTCGCATGGGTCTTCTTGCTGGTCCTAGGATGTGCCACACTTGTTTCCACCCCAGGGCCTTTGTGCTTGCTGCCCTGTTTTCCTCTTCCTCCTTTTACTTGCTCTCTGCGCAAATGTCACCTCCTTGGAGAGACCTTCCCTGACTGCTGTGTCTCAAAATAGCCCTGCCCGCCTCCCCCCATCACTATCTGTGCTTTCATCTCGTTTGCTGTTTACCTCATATAGCTTGACTTGCAGTTATATTTTAAACTCATTCATTGAGTGAACGAGTGATTAACCAATACACAATTTGCTTTGACTTACAGAGATCTACTCATGAAGAGTATGATCTCGAGCAGGGGTCCCCAACCCCAAGGCCATAGACTGACCAATGCCAGTCCATGGCCTGTTAGGAACCAGGCATCACAGCAAGAGGTGAGTGGTGGGCAAGTGAGCAAAGTTTCATCTGTATTTACAGCTGCTCTAGTTGCAAGAAAACAAGCTCAGTGCTCCCACTGATTCTGCATTATGGTGAGTTGTATAATTATTTCAGCATATATCACAATGTAAATAAAGCACGAAGTAAATGTAATGTACTTGAATCATTCTGAAATTAACCCCCCAACATCCATGAAAAAATTGTCTTCCACAAAATCAGTCCCTGGTGCCAAAAAGGTCGGGGACCACTGATCTAGAGGATTCGACTATGTGATGCGGTGTGTAAGAAAACTGTGAGTCCTTGTTGGGGGAAGGTGACTTCTGATGTCTCAATCTGGCTTCAAATCCACTACATATTAGCTATTTTCACCTGTAATTAGGGACTGTTTATAATGCCAATCTCTGAGGCCTTTGAAGACTAACAGCCATAATGCATGTAAAATACTTGCTATTTGTAGTATGCATTTTAGGAAGTTAGCTGCTGTCTGTACCATCCCTGTGATCATCATTGTCATCCTCACTCTACTTGTCAAATCAGGGAACTCGAATATTGACAGTGCCTCCTGAGAAGCTGCTTTGGCATCACATAAAGAATTACATGGGCTAGTGGTCATCTTCCTATAGAGTAGGGCTCACTCAGTCATGTCTGGCTCTTTGTGACCCCATGGACTGTAGCCCGCCAGGCTCCTCTGTTCATGGGATTTTTCAGGCAAGAATTCGGGAGTGGATTGCCATTCTCTTCTCCAGGGAATCTTCCCAACCCAGGGGTTGAACCCAGGTCTCCTGTGTTGTAGGCAGATTCTTTACCATCTGAGCCACCAGGGAAACCCATAGAGTGGAGCAGTGGTTCTCAAGGCATGTTCCCTGGATCAGCTGCAGCAACATCACCAGGGGGCCTGTTAGAAAGGCAGTTCCTCAGGCCCCAGTTCACACTTAACCGGGATTGGAAACTCTAGGGGTGGGGCCTGGTAACCCATGTTTTAACAAGCCCCTGGGGCAATTCTGATGCAGGTTTAAGTTTGAGAACCATTTGGATGTGGCAGATAACTGGTACCCACAGGCTGAGTCAGGCTTGCAGATGATTAAGCTTGGCCTGTAATGATGGCTGAAAAATCTGGAATTAGGTGTCAGTGTTTAAAATTAAGTGTCAGTATTTTAAATCTCAGATTTCCAGCTTCTCTGTCAGCGGCAGAGTGGAAGAGCAGCTGCCCCTTGAAACAGTTAAGGGTTCTCCTATTTGACTCATCCCATTGCCCCCTGTTGTAGGGTGCCAAACTTCGCTCACTCCCCTTACCTCTCTTGACCCTGGGTAACACCTGTAACAGAAGTGTTTTTCTATAAAGGATGTTACAGGTCATTTGACGGGAGCCCCACCTCACACAGATGATGAAGCAGAGCCCACAGAGGGGAGGTGGCATGGGTGGCCACCAGGACTAAGTTCAAAGCAAGTGCAAGGTGAGAGAACTCTCGGATCTGCCCTCTTGAGGAAACCGAGGTGAAGGGATCAGCTGTCGGAACTAGCGCCTCCCAGAGCCCCTGGTTCTGCCCGTCCAGTCTGGGACCCCAACGTTGATCCACTGGATGAGATTCTGGATGATCAAGGCCATTTCCCTTGGCCTTGACATTTGGACAAGCTGAGAGAGTGGGTCTGTTAATTTTCTCTGCTCTCAACCTGACAGATACCCTCGGTGGAAAAGAGGGATGGGAGAGGGGGCTGTGCTAGAGTCTTGGACATCTGCAGGGGCCCGGCCTGGACAGCAGGCTTTATCATGCAAGCTGGGCATCCCACAGCACTAGAAGACCCAGAGCTGGAATGAACAAAGCCATGGGGTGGGGGGCTAAAGTCACCACGGCTGCAGCTAAGCTGACTTAACCCTGAACAACCTGGGTTATTTATTACTTCACTTGACAGAAGAGGGAGGGGAGAAGAAGAGGGAGGAGGGAGGAGGGGGAGAGGGAGTGGAAAGCAGGGGAAAAGGATCCCCCACCCCCCGCAAGGCCAGAGGCGGTCTTCAGGTCTCCCTGGAAACCGCTTTCTGCTGGTGGGTCTTGTACACTGAGCCTCTGCCCACCCGGAGACAGTCTTTCTCTGCAGCACGCATTACTTCCCTTCTCCAGCAGCCCCTTGACTCCTGTCTCAGTGATTCCCCTTCCAGGTATTCTTTCCAGTACTTTTCTTTCCTCTTCAGCCTCCCTTCAAGTTAAACCCACTCCCCCCTCAGGAATGTCTTTCCCTCAGAAGTGACCCGGACCCAGACCTTTACTCCCCTCCATCAACTGAACACAAAGGCTGCTTCCCAGGGTGTCTTCCCCTAAGCCAAACCTGACTGCCTCCGCCCCCTCCCAAGACTGCTGACATCTGGGGACAACTCTGTGGCCTTCCACATGTCCGTGTCCGGTACCCAGAGCACTTTTCTGGTGTCCGACAGTGGAGGAAGGAGACCACTCGGGGGAGCAGGGATAGAGAGAAACACCAGGTGTCTGGGATCCCAAGGAGGAAGGGAAAGGAAGGGATGAATATGTGTGTGAGGAAGAGGGTAAGTGCTATTTGCCTGGGGATCAGAAGGAGCAAGGGTGTTGAAAAGTGGGAAAGGTAGAATTATGAGCAGTAGTGATTTAACCTAAAACAATGGTTTCAGATTTTCTTGACCCACAATGAGAGAAAAATTTTACATTGCAACATAGTATACACAGATACACACACACAACTGAACCCCTAGTTCAACAGAACACTTACCCTTACTGCATGTTATACACTAATATTTTGTTTTATTAATGACAAAATAATATTAACAATAGATGACATTCTATTATCTTTCTCCTTTTTTGTTACATATCTGTGTTTTGGTATATAGCTATAATATTTATTTTAATACATAATTTAATACCTATTAAAGTGATTTTGCTGCTACTGTTAAGTCACTTCAGTCGTGTCCAACTCTGTGTGACCCCATAGACGGCAGCCCACCAGGCTCCCCCGTCCCTGGGATACTCCAGGCAAGAACACTGGAGTGGGTTGCCATTTCCTTCTCCAATGCATGAAAGTGAAAAGTGAAAGTGAAGTTGCTCAGTCATGTCCGACTCTTAGTGACCCCATGGACTGCAGCCCACCAGGCTCCTCCGTCCATGGGATTTTCCAGGCAAGAGTACTGGAGTGGGGTGCCATTGCCATACCTATTAAAGTGATTTTGGGTCTTCCCTGGTGGCTCAGACGGTAAAGCGTCTGCCTGCAATGCAGGAGACCTGGGTTCGATTCCTGGGTTGGGAAGATCCCCTGGAGAAGGAAATGGCAATCCACTCCAGCACTCTTGCCTGGAAAATCCCACAGATGGAGGAAGGAGCCTGAAAGGCTACAGTCCATGGGGTCAGAAAGAGTCGGACACGACTGAGCGACTTCACTTCACTTCACTTCAAAGTGATTTCACTCAGATGGTAAAGAATCCACTTGCAATCGATTCCTGGGTTGGGAAGATTCCCTTGGAGAATACCCACTCCAGTATTCCTGCTTGGAGAATTCCATGGACAGAGAAACCTGGCAGGCTACAATCCATGGGGTTGCAAAAAGTCGGACATGACTGAGCAATGTTCAATTTCAGTGGTTTATAGCCCATAGATTGAAAAGAAATGACCTGGGGAGTTCCCTGGAGGTCCAGAGGTTACGATTCCACACTTCCACTAATGAGGGCCTGGGTTTGATCAACAATTGAGAACTAGGATCCTGCAAGCCAAAGCAATGACCTGGAGGTAGGCAGTTGAAAGTGAAGAAGTGAACATACGAAATCTATGAAGGGCAGTAATAAATAATGACAGTTAACAAACAGTGTTCTACACACTTTCACAGGCACTATCTTATTCAGCCTTACAAATGGATGGAGCACTATTATTATTCCTATTTACAAATGAGGAATCTGACACACTGAGAGTTTATATAACTTTGTTCAGGCTGGTCATCTGCAGAGCCAGGATTCAACCCCAGCAGCCTGACACCAGAGCCCTGCTCCTACTTTCTGCTACTCCTGCACAGGGTGGCTGTAAATATGCAAGTCATTTGTTGACAGCTTTGAGGTTGTTGCTCCAGGATTACCAGTGACGTGACTCAGCTCCTGTCACTTCTCAGGGGACTGCCAGAGGTAACCAGGGACTTGAAATGGAGAAGTAACCAATACAGTTGAACAGGAGGAGGCCGAGGTCAACAAGGCCAGAGTTTCCCTCCACCATGGGGAATAGAGGCCCCAGGATTCACAGAGCTAGAGACAAAGCTTGGTGGGAACCAAAGACCTCTGGGCAACTAAATCCTTAAATCTGCTTTCTTTGTTTAGTGGCTTTCTATGAGGTTTGAAGGAGTCAGGACAAGTGGATGAATATCTGTTGCTGATTCTTGTAAACAACATCATGAGTTCCTGGAGAAGGGGTCATGTGTCCATTTCTGTTCTGCTGTCCCCAGGACCTAGCATCAAGCTGGGCACACTGTATACTTATGATAGATATCACCTAAGTCATCTATTTCCTATTCATTATAAGCTTCTCTGTCATTTCTCTGTCTTTTCTTGCATTTGTCCTTTACATCTTATATTTTAGCAAAGTTTCATGCATTTTATACTCCCTCAACCAACTAGAATTGTAAGCACCTTAATAATGTGGAATGCATCTGTTTAATTTACTGACATACACTGAATTGCCAAGGAAGGTGCCTATCTTATAAGTAGACATTGAATAAAAGAATGGATAGACATCGGGGGTCCCAGCCTCAAGAAAGGAACCATATCATCCACTTTCTAAACAAAGCACTTCTCTTTGATTCTTAGTTTGAGGATGCTCACAAATGTGCTCTTATCTGTTGTCTTAGCAGCAAGCAGTAACTATTTGCTTGTGGATTGATCGTGAGAGTGAGCTAGGTCAAGGACTTCAGAGAATGACCTGATTGAGACTTGGGACTTCATTTCAGCCTGCAGATGTGAAAGGAAAATAAAAATGGAGTTGATATTGCTAAGAGAGCTCTCTAAAAATGGAGCTGGAATGCTATTAAGGAAGTGTGACTTTCTCACATCTCAGCCTGGATGAAATCTAACCTTTTGATCTTATAAAGTCACCCAGAACATCTGCCAGAAACTCATGACAGCCTGTCTACTTATCAGGCCTTTACTCTAAAACAACTGTGATTCTTTAAGGACAAATATTTTCTAATCCATGTCAGAGTCAGTCACAATTCTCACCAGGCAACTCTTTAAAATTTTCAACAATTCTTGCCAGGCCAGGCAATTCATGGCTCCTTTCTTGTTTTTGATTCATTCTGTTTCCCAAAACACTCTCTTGGGGTTACCTGAATTTGTGTTTCTTGAATTGCAATGCTTAAAGCTCCAAATAAACACTTTTCTTAATTGCAACCTCCTGCATTATTTTTTGGTTGACGTTATATGGTGTCAGAAGTGGGATACAGAACAGCCTACCGACTCTCCAGTACTGTCTTGGATTTGTGTAAGGTAAGAGACAACTGGGGTTTCCCAGGTAAAGACCACACCTGCCAATGCAGGTAGATGTAAGAGACACAGGTTCAAACTCTGGATTAGGAAGATCCCCTGGAAGATGGCACAGCAACATACTTAGGTATCCTTGCCTAGAGAATCCCATGGACAGAGAAGCCTGGTAGGCTGCAGTTTGTAGGGTTGCACAGAGTCAGACACGACTAAAGTTACCTAGCATGCACGCACCTGCACAAGAGGCAACTGGATGCTATAATTTTCTGTGTTCCCAGATTGTGGTGGTAGAGGCTTCCTTCCACTTTGGCAGAGGTTCTAGCTTATTTGGCTGCCCTCTGGGACCAGCTCTGTCCTTTGGGATTTTGCTTCCCATTTTGCTTGTTTTGGCTTCCCTGGTAGCTCAGATGGTAAAGAATCTTCCTGCAATGCAGGAGACCTGGGTTCGATCCCTGGGTTGGGAAGATCTCCTGGAGAAGGGAATGACTACACGCTATAGTATTCTTGCCTGGAGTATCCCATGGACAGAGGAGCCTGGTAGGCTACAGTCCATGGGGTTTCAAAGAGTCAGACACGACTGAGTGACTAACACTTTCACTTTTTCACTTTTGTTTGTTTTACATATAGGGCCTCCAGGATTTTGCTTCCTGTTTTGTTTGAGTGACCTTTAGGATTTCACTCCCCATTTTGTGTTTGTTTTGTTTAAGTGAACTCCGGTATTTTACTCCTGTTTTGTTTAAGTGACCTTGAGATTTCACTTCCTATTTTGTTTGTTTTGTTTGAATGGCCTTCAGGATTTTGCTTCCCATATTGTTTGGGTTGCCTGCTACTGTTCTCAGGATTTCATTCCCTGTTTTTGTTCTGCTGTGTAATTGCTCTTATAGTACGGGAGTTCACTTTCTAAGGGCAAGCCTTCAGAGCGGCCTCCTTCTGGAACTTCTGCTGTTTTTGTGTATAAGAGTTATGGGCCCTAGTCCTGCAAGTATTTGCCTTGCTGGACTATGATTACCCAGGATGATTTGCAATTAAATTGACCAACCTGGACTCCTTCGAAATTCTGAAATTAGTTTGTCTGTATGGTCAATTAGAAAAGGAATGTAAGACAAGGATGGAAGCATATTTCAATTGGTATGTTGAGGCCTCCAAAAACATAATAAGGTATACACTGTTGCTTCCCTTAGAGAAACTGACAATTATCTCAAAGGACTTCCAAATTGGAAAAATCCTCTGGGGCTTCTGAAAGCTCACTCTCTCTCCCTCTGGATCCCTCTGCTCCTTCATGGACCTCAGAATGTCTACCACCATGCTCTCCTCCTTGCTATCCATTTCTCTCTGAACTTCTGTTTTATGATGGTGAGCCTGAGCAGCTGTAGAAGGCAATTATGCATCCAATGGCCTAAGAAAAATGTCTATCATTATTATGGCAATTTGGAAAAAGCATTTTTTTTTTTTTAAGTTTTGACCTTAAAGGAACAAAAGCCCTTCTTAGAGGAAATTGCTTTTCTCTCCATGTGCCTCTGCTGCTAAGTCACTTCAGTTGTGTCCAACTCTGTGCAACCCCATAGATGGAAGCCCACCAGGCTCCCCCATCCCTGGGATTCTCCAGGCAAGAACACTGGAATGGGTTGCCATGTCCTTCTCCAAAGCATGAAAGTGAAAAGTGAAAGTGAAGTCGCTTAGTCGTGTACGACTCTTAGTGACCCCTTGGACTGCAGCCACCAGGCTCCTCTGTCCATGGGATTTTCCAGGCAAGAGAACTGGAGTGGGGTGTCATTGCCTTGTGCCTTTGAGATGTAAATATTCTACCTGGTCATCTCAGGGAACTATTTAGATCATCTCTAATTTACGACTGAACAACAGAAAAAGAAGAAGAAAAAAAAGAAAAGAGGCCTTTTAAAATTCAAACTGTAAAAAGGACTCTCTTGCCCAGTCTCCTTAACATTGCTTGTCAAGGGCAAATACAGATTTTAAAATTCTTCTCTGCAAAAAAAATGAAAGACTTAGGCCATTTGAGTGAGTAGACTTAATTTATTCTAGCTGTTATTTATAAACTAGTAAGTTTTGTGTTATACTTGATTCATGATTAAAGTTTTAAAATGAAAACTATAATACCTCTGTCTGTGTCTCTCTGTATGTATGTGTGTCTATGTATATAGATATGGCATCTATCTGTACCTATAGTATCTATTTCTATAGATGGTAGATGGTATTGCCAAAATTAATTTGTAAGGGAGTTCTATTTAACTGGATTAAAGGAAACAAGCACTTATGTAAATTTTCAGAAATATAATAGAAACTAATCCAAATGAATTATAGGTTCACAGAATCTGGGAACTATTTGGTATTAAGCTAATATTCGCTATTTTAAGATTTTTGGTTTAATCAATACAGACATATCTTTAGAGTCATCAGCATTAAGTATTTTTATTGTACCTAGGTTTACTAAAAGTCAAATAAATTCATGTGTTACCTTTGTTATAGAATTTGTCATCAAGAAAAATAAACTGATATGATATTTTCATAAGTATCAATCAATTGAAGTGAAGTCATTCAGTCGTGTCTGACTCTTTGTGACCCCGTGGACTGTAGCCCACCAGGCTCCTCAGTCCATGGGATTCTCCAGGCAAGAATACTGGAGTGGGTTGCCATTTCCTTCTCCAGGGGATCTTCCCAACCCAGGGATAGAACCCAGATCTCCCAGATTGCAGGCAGATGCCTTAACCTCTGAACCACCAGGGAAGCCTTGTAAATAGGATAAGAGTTTTTAGGTGAACTCTTTAAGAATAATTATGTTTTATGATATGTCTACTTAAAGCAGTTTCCTCAAATCTTTTTGGTAACTTGGAACTTTAGACTTTTGCTAGGTTAAGTTAAATGATGGAAAGCTGTTAAATACCTAGATCGTTCCCCAGTAAAATAAGATGCTGAAACTAATGACTAAACTTAGGCTTTCTTTTACAGGAAACTAAAGATATCTGGGACTATTAGTAAATGCATTTCGTGCCATGCTGAGAAATTTTCTATAAAAAAAGCACAGGCTTTTAAAGATTATAAAAGATATTTATAAGTTTGCCAATCTATAGAATGCCAATATAAAAAGCAGTTCAAAATTTCTTACTTCTTTTCAAAAGAAATTAAGGTTTCTAAGGGTTAAAAATTCTAATTACTATATGAAATTAAAACTACTAAAATTAATAAGAAAAGCANTAGTTATTTCTAAATAGGAATATAAAAAGGACAAACTAAAATGGATATAGAAAGTTGTAGATTTGTGGAGGTAAAAATAAAAAAGGACTCTTTGGAAAGGATTTTATGTGTGGTCAGGACTGGCTAAGATTGAAATGAATTTAATTAAGTAAATGAGTTTTAATATTAAAAGTAAACTGGTACAAAATCAAACTTTGCTTTTTCTCTATGTTAAAACAACAAAGTTTTCTTGGATTATTGATCTAACCTTTTTCTAAAAAATTGATCTAATCTTAATGAGAATGATAAAAGTTTTCTTTATCTTTAATGAAATCTGATTAGACAAGCAAAGATTCCATGTTTTATAATGAGGGCTTTTTATGGGCTTCAAAGAGTTGGACACAACTGAGCGACTGAACTTACTGGTAGCTCGGCTAGTAAAGAATCCACTTGCAATGAGGGAGACCTGGGTTCGATTCCTGGGTTGGGAAGATTCCCTGGAGGAGGGCATGGCAACCCACTCCAGTTTTCTCGCCTGGAAAATCCCCAGGGACAGAGGAGCCTGGCGGGCTAGAGTCCATGGGGTCACAAAGAGTCGGACAGGACTGAGCAACTAAGCACTGCACAAGGCTTTTTATAAGTATACACCCTTTTATATTTGCCCGTGACGCCTTTAATACATTTTTTGAAATAATTTTATGTTTCTATCTATTCATTTTTGGCTGGGCTGGATCTTCATTGCTGCTCAGGCTTTTCTCTAGCTGCAGTGAGCTGGGTCTGCTCTGCCGATGTGGTGCCTGGGCTTCTTATTGCTCGGGCTTCTTGTGGTGGAGCACCGGCTCTGGGGCACGTGCGCTTCAGCAGCTGCGCCTCCCGGGTTCTTGAGCACAGGCTCATAGCTATTGTACATAGGCTTAGTTGCCCTGTGGCATGTGGTGCTTTCCAGGATCAGGGATCGAACCTGTGATCCTTGCGTTGGCAGGAGGATTCTTCACCTCTGAGCCACCAGGGAAATCTGCCCATGAAGTCTTTAATTGTTATTTTGGTTAAATAGGTAATTAAGCATTGTTTCACAGTGACCTATGATTCTATTTGACCAAATTTTTTTTTATAGCTTTTGATACTTTTGACAAATTTCTCCAAATCAAATTCTAAGTGAAGTTTTTTTTTTTTTTAAATTTAGAACTAATTTGAGGTATGAGATGCTTCTGCTGCTGCTGCTACTGCTAAATCACTTCAGTTGTGTCCGACTCTGTGTGACCCCAGGGCCCCTGAACTATCTCAGGACTTTCCTGGTGGCTCAAATGGTAAAGCGTCTGCCTACAATTCGAGAGACCCGGGTTCGATCCCTGGGTCAGGAAGATCTCCTAGAGAAGGAAATGGCAACCCACTCCAGTATTCTTGCCTGGAAAATCCTAAGATTTACTTTCTCTCTTTATAAAAGGAGAGTTGTTAAACTAATTAGGCTTAGATGTTAAATTACATGGGAAGAATTGCTGAATGAGTAACATGAAACCTTCCTTACATTGTGTCTGTGTAAGTATGTCAGTGTTCCAGTAACTATGTGAAATTTCTGGATATCTGATACCTCCTAGTATAATGTTATCTGTCATAATTCTACTTATTATCTTAAATTGTTCTGTGTCACAAAAGTAACCAGATTTCCTTTTCAATTCCATTATGATGAACTCTCAGATCTTCAAAAGTGGGTGTTTTTAAGTCATCTGTCATTATAGACTGTTACTGTTTTACTGGGCTTCCTTGGTGGTTCAGTGTAAAGAACTGGTCTGACAATGCAGAAGACGAAGGTTCCATCCCTGGGTCGGGATGATCCCCTGGAGAAGAAAATGGCAACTCATTCTTGCCTGTGAAATCCCATGGACAGAGGAGCCTGGCAGGCAGCAGTCCAAGGGGTCACAAAAGAGTTGGACACAGCTGAGTGACTAACAACAATGATATTGTTTTACTTTTCATGCTTTTGCAAATATGTTTCATCTTCAGAGAAATTCATGGAAAGGACATCAAAACTCTAGAGTAGAGGTTTCTGAAAGACTTTCAGATCATGCCATTGAACTGGGTAAGAATTTACAGAACACTAACAAAGAAACTGATGGCTTCATAAAATTGCTAACAAAAGATCAAATCAAGAATTAATTCCATGGGACTGAATGAAGGGATGGGGATAATTATAATTTGTATGACATTTTGTTTTAAACATTGTTGATTCTTTTATGTTTTGCTTTTTCAGATTTAAGGAAACCTTTTCTCCCAAGCTATCTTTGACTTGCAGCAGTTTGATAAAGCATACCCTTGTCAACAAAGAAAAAACATTTATCATTTTTCTGATTCCTCTTTTTCTGTTCCCTCCAGAATTTGGAAACTCCTAGTGAGGGACGGGGGAGCCTGGTGGGCTGCCGTCTATGGGGTCACACAGAGTCTTAGCAGCAGAAGCAGCAGTGAGTATTGTTATTTTGATGGTAACATAGTTATTTGTATAAGTTCAATAAGAATCTGTTCTCCTTATAACAGAATACAATTGGGAACTTTGGTTATGTCGCCAAGATTTTGACTAAAATGTTATATTTGAGAGAAACATGCATAGACTCAGATATGACCAGACAGCTTTAGAAAGCTAAGACTGATTTTATGCAGCCAATAAAGACCCATGGACAAACAGCCTGATACCTTACTTACAAGGTACCCAGAAGCCTTACCAGGGAGTAAGGAAGGGCCCTTCCTTCCCAGTGTAGGAACTTCAAGATATTTTGGGGACTTCAAGAAGAGACAAATTCACATAAATCCATAGGTATTACTTTCCTAGCCCCAAGAGGCCTTTAAGTGTTCAATCTTAGATTCTTATGAAAAGTTCCAGCAAAGAAATTTAGAAGAGCCTTTAATGAACTTCCCTGGTGGATCAGTGGCTAAGATGCCACACTTCCAAAGCACAGGCAGCCTGAGTTCAATTCCTAGTCAGGGAAATAGATCCTACCAGCCCTGGCACAGTCAGATAAATATTTAATTAATTTAAAATAAGAAAGAAAAGAGCCTGTAAGATCAATTGCTATTGTTTTTTTTTTTTTTTAAGAAAAAAAATGCTTTTATTTATATTTGGCTTCACTGGGTCTTAGTTGCTGCAGGTAGAATCTTCTCTAGTTATTGCGAGTAAGGGCTACTCTCTAGTTGCAGTATGTGGGCTTCTCATTGCCGTGGCTTCTTTTACTGCAGAGCCCAGGCTCTACGGCACTCGGACTTCAATAGTTGCAGTGCTCGGACTCCAGGCTCAGGGCTCAGTAGTTAGAGCACAGGGGATTTGTTGCTCTGTGGCGTATGAGATCATCCTGGACCAGGGATGAAACCTGTGTCCCTGTATTGGCAGGCAGAATCTTTACTACCTGACCACCAACCAGAGAAGTCCAGATCAACAGTATTCTTATAATATTTATGTAGTCATGCCACATTATTGAAACTGTGCTGATTTTGCAAAAAAAAATTAGTCTCATTTTGACTATTGTTGATGGGAATAATGGCGATTTTACAGAGAAAAAGTATGTTTCAATATCATACCTTCGTGGGTATTAGGTTCTAGCGCTATTAATTTTCTTTGGGGTTTCAGTATTTACCTGTAAACTGGATTAGATCCTGGGGCTTCCTAGATGGTGCTAGTGATAAAGAACCCTTCTGCCAGTGCAGGAGACTTGAGACTCGAGTTCAATCCCTGGCTTGGGAAGATCCCCTCAAGAAGGAAATGGCATCCCACTGCAGTATTCTTGCCTGGAGAATCTCATGGGCAGGGGAACCTGGCAGGCTACGTTCCATAGGGTCACACAGAGTTGGACACGACTGGGGTGACTTAGCACTAGATTAGATCCTGAATTCTCACTCCTCCAGTATCTATGGCTCTCCAAACATTTTCAGTTTTTCTCCCATCCTTGGAATCCTTGACAACTAAAACTGCCTTTACCTAAATAACTGATGATGTCATCAGAGACACCTCAAACTCCAAAAGATGCTTCAACCTTGACATCTAGTAGTCTTCTTCAGCTGACTTCCCTCTGGTCTTGGTGGCTTAGTGCAATCTGAACTGCAACCAGTGTTACTAATCATTGTTCTAACAGTTCTCTCTTTGTTGCTTTTAAACTCTGGATTTTGTGTTTCTCGACGCTGTTGTTCTTCAGTTGCTCATTCTCGTCTGATTCTTTGCAACCCCATGGACTGCAGCACACCAGGCTTCCCTGTCTTTCACTGTTTCCCGGAATTTGCTCAAACTCATGTCCATTGAGTCGGTGATGCCATCCAACCATCTCATCCTCTGTCATCCCCTTCTCTTCCTGCCCTCAATCTTCCCCAGCTTCAGGGTCTTTTCTGATGAGTCAGCTCTTTGAATCAGGTGGCCAAAGTATTGGAGCTTCAGCTTCAGCAACAGTCCTTCCAATGAATATTCAAAGTGGATTTTCTTTAGGGATTAATGGGTTTGATTTCCTTGCTGTCCAAGGGACTCTCAAGAGTTTTCTCCAGCTTCACAGTTGGAAAGCATCAGTTCAGAAATAATGACAGATTGACATCTGGAGGTGATTGCTCACTCCTGTAAGATTTCTCCTGATAAAGATCCATGCCCATTTGGAACACTGCCTAAGACTCTCTTCCTGGATGGTTTCTTGTTGCTCAAATATGGGATAAACTCTCTAAAGGCAGACCTCTCCCACAAATCACCCACTCCTCTCTCTGTGGGACACAACTCTCTGGGAATGTGCCTTCCCAGTCCTGATGGAGTTCATACTGATGCCCAAAACCCAAGTGGTTGACCACTGATGCTTTTTTTTTTAAATTTTATTTTATTTTTTTTTTCACTGATGCTTTTTAAAGGAAGAAATCAATCAAAAGGGAGAAATGTGAAAAGAAAATCAAAGCGAAATTGGTATTGCTAAGAGAGCTCTCATCTTAGAGCCATTAAGGAAGTGTGACTTACGCATGTCTCAGCCTGGATGGAATCTGACCTTTTGCCCTGATGTTGAGTCATCCCAAACATCTGCCAGAAACTCATGACAGCCTGTCTATAGTTACTGGACCCTTACCCTAAAACAACTCATGAATCCTTAAGGACAAATATTTTCTGACTTGAGTCAGAATCAATCACAGTCCTTGCCAGGCAACTCTTAAGGTGCGTACTTAGTCACTTAGTCATGTCCAACTCTTTGTGACCTGTTAGACTGTAGTCCGCCAGGCTCCTCTGTCTATGGGATTTTTCAGGCAAGAACCCTGGGGTGGGTTGCCATTTCCTTCTCCCGAGGATATTCCTGACCCAGGGACCTCATGGCTTTTTGTCCTTATAAGCCCCTGACTCTTTCTTTTCTCTGGAACACTTTTGCAGTTACCCCAGATTTGTGTTTTCCAGACTACAATCTTAAAACCATAAATAAGTTCTTTTCTTATTTGTTGACTCTTGCATCATCATCATGTCATTATTATTATTATTTTGGTTGACACAGATAAAATAAAATTGTGGTCACTGGTGGCCTTCCTGGGTCATGTAAAGCAACAGCAAGTTTGCTCTTATATCTTTCCCTGCACTTGCATTTCTGAGACTCCTTTGCCCTTGGGCTTCTAGGAACTTTGGTTGATGGCAGGGAGGAACTGGGGGTCACTGGAGAGGAGAAGAGGGACCATTTTCCCTCCTTTCCCTGGATTTCCTGTCTCTCTCCATCCCCTGCGGCAGCAACTGGGTCTCTGTGGCTCCAGCTCCATGTGGGAAGCCCCTGGCATCGTCTTAGCTCTTGCTGTGTGTAGGGTGGCCAGATTTTACAAATGAGACACAGGGTACTGGTTAAATTTGAATTTCAGATAAACAAAAGAAAATGTTATATTCAATTTTTATGATGGTAAAATGAGCATAGCATAGAGTTCACCATTTTAAATCATTTAAAAATGTACAATTCTCTGGCATTTGTGGTATTTAATACATTATATACTAATTTTTTTTTTTTTAACAAAAGTGCTTTTAGTAAGAATACTTTCTCTGAAATTTAACCAGCGTCTGGTGTTCTGTGTGGGAACTCCTGCTAGAGAATCCTTGCTCCTTCAACTCTGTGCTCCCTCTAGCCCAAGGAAACTTTCTATCACTTCTGTAACCAATTCCCTGCTTTAAAGACTGAATAAAAGAGCTTGAGTGTCCTACCCGCCGCAACCCGCCGACTGAGGCACGGTTAACCTCTCCACAATCACTAAGGGATCAAAAAGAAGGTCTCAGAGTTCGATGTGGAGTTCCCAGAGGGTCCCCACACCCCAGCCAGCCCTGCTCTGCCATCGGCCCCATTTTTCTCAGCAGCTCTTAATCCTCCTGTTTCCAGAAACTGCCAGGTGTTTTTCAATCCTCAGGTGCCCCGGGGAATTCGTTCCACGTGTCTCTCCGCCTTTGTCACACGGCCCCTCCCCCTGCCCCGCGCCTGCTCCCCAACCCCCATCCGCCCACCTGCCTTCCTTCCTCTCAGTCCTCATCTCCGAGCCCTTCCTGTTGCACGTCTGGCACGTCCCCTGCGTCTGCAGGCTCTCCTGTTCCCTCCCTGCCCCTTTTCAGGACAGGACAAAGGAAAGAAAAGGGTGGCCCTGGCTGCATTCACTACTTTTATTAATGAATGCGGGAGCAAAAACAGCTGGCCCTTGCAAACATTTCGGCTGAGCTGGGGGGTTGCAAAAGGAGGCCGAATCCCAGCGTTTTGGTTTTGGAAGGGCCCTTTGGAGCTAACGAATCTCACCCCTGGACAATAACGGGGCACCCCTGCCCTAAGTCGCCCGAACCGGGAACGCGGGGCGGGACGCTCTGGAGCATGCTGAGTACTGGAGTGCGCACCACTGGAGTGAGGTGAACAGTTCAGCGTTGGGAATATATACAAGTGTTTGTTTCACCCTCCCACCCCGCCCCCCGCACCCCTGCCAGCGCCCAGCTCATGCCTTCCCATCCTCAGTAGCTGAGCGAGGATACAGGTAGGTGGATTAGCGTTTCTCAGTCCCTGTGGCTCCAGCCCCCTATGTGATAGGTGTAGAAACTGAAGCATCCTGAAGCATTCAGAGCAATTTGCCAGTTGCACACACCATCCAAGCTCATGATCCTTTTCCTGTTAATTCATCTATTACTGTATTTTACAAGAGTCAAGTCCCGGAAGGACTGGGGGAAAACTGGGCTTCCATCAGAGGTAACTGGAGAAGCGCTGTTAAGAGCAGACTCTGAAGATTCTGGGCTGGGAAAGAGGCTACAGGTCCTCTGGCGTGTGACTGCTTAACCTCTCCACTGGGAGTTCAGTTTCTCCTCTGCAACGTGGGATAATAAAGTGGGATTGTTGGGAGCATTCAGATTCTCCACGTTCAGCAGAGGAGCACCAGGACTGCGGGCACAGAGTGAGGGGCACGGTTGCTAGCCGAGGCTCCTTGATTTGAGTTGACTGAACCTCCAGGATCATTCTCCACTGACCCTCTTTCTGGAGCTTTCTGAGGACATAGCTCTATTCCCACTCTTTGCTGTTTCAGTAAGTACTGATACAGGTTCTCTCCCTAGACTCCCCACTTGCTGCCTTAAATCACAAGACCACACAATGATACCTGGGTCACGAGTTCAGCCCAGAGCAGTGGGTTCACGACTAGGACAGTCAGGGAAGTCAGGGGTAGGCCAGGAGAGGGGAGCCAGTCACTAGGGTCTGAAGAGAAGACGTCTAGAGGGAGGGATGGGGGTGAGGGTCATTGGACCTGAGTCACAGGATAGGAAGTGAAATAGGGACTCTGCAAGGACAGCGGAGGATGGCCCCAGGAGACAGGGATGGGAGATGGTGGCAGAATTCCAACAGGCAGTCTAGCCCACTCGCAGCTGCCTTTCAGATGCTGAGCATGTAACTTGCTGCTTGAGCTTCTAGATCTTGAAGATATTCTTGGTATCTGACAGCCCTTGTTGACAGCATGACAGATCTCACTCATCCTAGGAAGGCATGTCTCTGCAGATCCTGTCATGGGGACGAGACATTACCACGCCTGATCGCTCCTTCTTCAAATGGCATTTGGGCAGGAAGCTGGCAACTCTCCAGGACCCTGAGCCACTCCTTTCATCCTGGTTGCACTTGTGTGCCCCGTCCAGAGTCTCCCTCTCCTTGAGGTACTCAGTTGCTGGGTGGCAGGCGACAGCAGTGCACTCACACTGCCAGTCCTAGACTGGTGTGCAATTTGGAGGCAGGTTAGGGTGCTTTGTACAAGGTTTTTCTTTTATTTTCCAAATTTTCAAATAGTTACCAACATTTTCAGGTTGGGAGAATTCAGGCAAAAGTCTGGAGAACTGGTTTTGCTTTGAAAATCAGGTAGTTTGATTACCTCGAATCCTCCTTCTCGAAAGGCTACTATCACTAGAATTGGGCAGTGGCTGACTCTTTTGAAGGCACGTGGACTCTCCGTTTGCTGCGGTCCCCACCGCTCCTGACTGCCTGGCCTTTTGCCTGTGGAACTTGCGTTCACTTTCTGGCACACAGAAACATTTGACTTTGCAAACTTTTGTCCAAACTTACTTTCTCCCAAAGTCCCTAATGAAAATCTTCTCTTCATTATTCATGGGAACCTGCTCTTTTTCATTTCTACTCTACACTCCATCACTTACTTCATTCCTCTCCCCTAATCCAAGCTCAGTTGACATCAGCATCTGCAGAGCACTTTAAAGATATTTAGACCCTACATAGAGGGTCCCAGAGCCTCCAGTCCTTTCTCATCCTGGATCCCCCACCTACTTGGATAAATGTTAAAACTTATAATAATGTACATAAAGCTTTCCCGAGTGGCCAGCATGTAGAATGAACTCAGAATTGTGAAGTGTGGGTTATTGCTTTTATTATACTCTAGTTGTTCTGAGTATAGATTTCTAAACCCTTCTTGAACCCCTCCCCCATGCCTCTCCTATAACTCAATACTGTGCTCTTGTCTCTTATCTGGGGACGTGGCCACAGCTTTCTAATTGGCTTCTCTCCCCTCCTTGGTCACCTTCAGTTCAGTGCAGTCACTCAGTTGAGTCTGACTCTTTTCGACCCCATGGACTACAGCATGCCAGGTTTCCCTGTCTTTCGCTATTTCCCAGAATTTGCTCAGACTCATGTCTGTTGAGTCGGTGATGCTATCCAACCATCTCATCCTTTGTCGTCCCCTTCTCCTCGTGCCTTTAATCTTTCCCGCATCAGGGTCTTTTGCAATGAGTCAGTTCTTTGCATCAGGTGGCCAAAGTATTGGAGCTTCAGCTTCAGCATCAGTCCTTCCAATGAATATTCAGGATTGATTTCCTTTAGGATGGACTGGTTTGATCTCTGTACAGTCCAAGGGACTCCCAGGAGTCTTCAACACTATTGTTCAAAAGCATCAATTCTTCGGCACTTAACTTTCTTTATGGTCCAATTCTCACATCCATGCATGACTACTGGAAAAACCATAGCTTTGACTATATGGACCTTTGTTGGCAAAGTAATGTCTCTGCTTTTTAATATACTGTCTAGGTTTGTCATACCTTTTCTCCCAAGGAGCAAGCGTCTTTTAATTTCATGGCTGCAGTCACCATCTGCAGTGATTTTGGAGCCCCCCAAAATTAAGTCTGTCACTGTTTCCATTGTTTCCCCATCTATTTGCCATGATGTGATGGGACCAGATGCCATGATCTTATTTTTTTGAATGTTAAGTTTTAAGCCAGCTTTTTCCCTCTCCTCTTGCACCTTCATCAAGAGGTTCTTTAGTACCTCTTTGCTTTCTCCCATGAGGATGACGTCATCTGCATATCTGAGGTTTTTTATATTTCTCCCAGCAATCTTGATTCCAACTTGTGCTTCATCCAGCCCAACATTTCACATGATGTACTCTGCATATAAGTTAAATAAACAGGGTGACAATATACAGCCTTGATGTACTCCTTTCCCAATTTGGAACCAATCCTTTGTTCAATGTCTGGTTCTAACTGTTGCTTCTTGACCTGCATACAAATTTCTAAGGTGGTCTGGTATTCAGGTCTCTTGAAGAATTTTCCAGTTTGTTGTGATCCACATAGTCAAAGCCTTTGGCCTAGTCAATGAAGCAGAAGTAGATGTTTTTCTGGAATTCTCTTGTACTTTCTATGATCCAATGGATGTTAGCAATTTGATTTCTGGTTCCTCTGCCTTTTCTAAATCCAGCTTGAACATCTGGAAGTTCTTGGTTCAAGTACTGTTGAAGCCTTGCTTGGAGAATTTTGAGCATTACTTTGCTAGCATGTGAGATGAGTGTAATTATGCGTTAGTTTGAACATTCTTTGGCATGGCCTTTCTTGGTCTCCTACAAATCTTTTATCCCCATATTAGTTCAGTTCAGTTCAGTCGCTCAGTCGTGTCCGACTCTTTGCGACCCCATGAATCACAGCACACCAGGCCTCCCTGTCCATCACCAACACCCGGAGTTCACTCAGACTCATGTCCATCGAGTCAATGATGCCATCCAGCTATCTCATCCTCTGTTGTCCCCTTCTCCTCCTGCTCCCAATCCCTCCCAGCATCAGAGTCTTTTCCAATGAGTCAGCTCTTCGCATGAGGTGGCCAAAGTACTGGAGTTTCAGCTTTAGCATCATTCTTTCCAAAGAAATCCCAGGGCTGATCTCCTTCAGAATGGATCCCCATATTAGGAGTCACCTAAAATGCAGTTTTATCCATGTTATTCTCCTGCTTAAAGTGCTCAGTGCTCCTCTTTTGTTTGGACATAACCATTTTCACAGTTCTTCACAGGACTTAAAAGTTGCTCTAAGGCCTGTCTCCTCCATCCTGCTCCAGCTCCCTTCCCTCCATTCTGTCTTACCCTTAACTTCCCAGCATTATCAAACCTCCAGCAGTTCCCACCACAACCCAGGCTCTGTCTACTGCCATACCTTTGTCTGTGCCATTCCAATGGCTTGGAAAGCCTTTTGCAACCCAACCCAACTCTTATCTGTCTCTAGACTCTTCCTGGGTCTTATCACCTCCAAGAGGCCCTTCCTGTGCTGAGGTAGGTATCTGCCTCACTGCCCCTACCCCTTGTTCCACCCAGCCTGCCTGCTCTGTTCATTTGGCAAGACTCTGAGTTCATGGTCTAGGTTATTTTTATATCCCTAAAGCACACGAGGGGTTCTCTGGTGGCTCAGTGGTAAAGAATCCACCTGCCAGTGCAGGAGATGTGAGTTTGATCCCTGGGTCAGGAAGATCCCCTGGAGAAGGAAATGGCAACCCACTCCAGTATTCTTGCCTGGGAAATCCCATGAATAGAGGAACCTGGCGGGCTACAGACCATGACGTCTCAAAAGAGTCAGACATGACTTTGCTTCTGAACAACAGCAAAAGCACAGGCTTAATCAGTGCATGTTAGTTCAATAAGTGGAGGGATGCCTCTTATTTCTCCAATTAAAAGGTAGCTTTTGCAGCCTTGGGAGCTTCTCTGGTGGCTCAGAGGTTAAAGCGTCTGCCTCCAATGTGGGAGACCTGGGTTCAATCCCTGGGTCAGGAAGATTCTCCTGGAGAAGGAAATGGCAACCCACTCCAGTATTCTTGCCTGGAGAATCCCATGGACGGAGGAACCTGGTGGGCTACAGTCCACAAGGTCGCAAAGAGTCGGACACGACTGAACGACTTCACTTTCACTTTTGCAGCCTAGGCCTGTGCTTTTCCAATGAAAGGGGAGTAGGTGCTATGCAACAGAGTTCTTGGGTTTGCAGCTCTAATCTTCGTGAGGCTGGAGGGTTTCTGCTTAGCATTTTTATAGAGATGGATTTGGCTAGTGACTCATTTCACACTGTTATTTCTCTAGGATTTTGCATTGCAGTGGAATGTTTTCCATCACAGGTGCTGTGACCATATGACCTGGACTGTGGGCGGTCAAACATTCTGTCTTTGTCCTTATATATGCACCTATACTCTGAGACCACAGATCCTGGTTGGAGGTTGAAGTGTCATGGGCACCCTGCCCTCAGCTCTTAACCCCCATGCCTGTTTACTTTTTAGGGAAGGGAGGTTTGCACCCCTCAGATGAGAAGGTCATTAGAGGTACGGGGTGCAGGGAAAGGTCATTCATTCAGCAGACTGTGTTGGACCAGGTCCTGGCTAAGTTCTAGGCACATGATGGTGAGCGCAATGGTCAGTCCAGTGTGGAGCTTACCTCCACGTGGTCAGACTGTAAGGAGTTTATAATCTGATGTGGGGGACAGTCATCAGCTTCATACCTAACTCAGGGTGAAGCCTAAGGCTGAGAAGTGCCACAGAGAGGTCTAGGGTGCTTAGGGAGTCTGTAAGGACGGTTTGACCAATGTGGGGGAAGGCCTTCCAGAAGGTTGAGATGACGGAGGAGATGGTTGAAGGAGATGCTGGCTGGTAAAAAGGGATGGGACTGGAAGCACCAGTTCGAAAAGGGAGGTGTTTGGTATGCAGTGAGACTCGAGATGGATGGGGACCCCACCTAGGCCCTTGATGGCAGATCTGATGCTTTGGGTCTTTATCCTAAGAGCAAAGGGAGACCACTTTTTGAACAGGAATTTGAGTTGCTCATAGTTGTGTTTGGAACAGAATCCTCTCTGGCTGCAGCATGGAGAGCAGACTGGAGCTGGGTCGAGCTTTCTTAAAAGGAAGCCCATGAGGAGAAACCCCCTTCCATGTCTGCCAGTCATTCCTGTTCTCCCCACCACCTCTGTGTCCCCTACCTTCCTCCCACATAAGTTCCACCAGGAAAGGGAGCATTGTCCGTTTTGTTCACTGATTTATCCCAAACAAAGAAAACTGTTCCTGGTGCATAGCAGTTGCCCCAAATTCCTGAAGGTCTCCAAACTTTCCAGGTGCTTCAGGGAGTGTTATGGCAATCTCAGATCCGTGGGTGGCTAAGATAGGCATGGGTCATCTTGACTCATTTGAATAATTTGTCCTGGAGCCTAACATGGGCTCAGGCCAAGGATTCAAAGGATCCCATTGTCTCAAAGGGAGAAAGAAGAAGAATCAAGGAAATGACTAAGACAAGATAATAAGGGCCTGTCTTCAGTACAGAATGATGAGTTCTGCAAAAATGAACCTCTGGGAGTTTGCTTGATTTAGCCAAATCTCATTTGACGCCTGCTTTCTGCAAGCTGTATGCCTTGGACAGGTCACTTTAACCTCTCAGGGTATCACTTTCCTTATCTTGAAAAATGGGGATGATAAGAATTGCTTTGTGGGGTTGTTCTGAGAATTAAGTAACTCAGTGAGGTTATTTTTGTAAGTCTTTTTGCTAAGAGACTGGTACAGAGCAGACCACTCAGCTATTCCACTGCCCTCTTCCTCTCCCCCTCCTCCCTCCCCTCCCCCTTCTTTCTCCCTCCTTCTTTCTCCTTTCCCTTTCCTGTTCTCCCTTCTCTCCTGTTGCTGTTATTACTGTTATTCACTAGCTGACCTCCCTGGTGTCTCTCCAGAAAGCCATTGTGTGCACGTGTGCTGAGTTGCTTCAGTCGTGTCTGACTCTTTGCGACCCCATGGACTGTAGCCCACCAGGCTCCCCTGTCCATGGGATTCTCCAGGCAAGAATACTGGGGTGAGTTGCAGGCCCTCCTCCAGGGAATCTTCCTGACCCAGGGATTGAACTGGCATCTCTTATGTCTTCTGCACTGGCAGGCAAGTTCTTTACCACTAGTGCCGCCTGGGAAGCCCCGGAGAAAGCCACTGATCATGGTTAATTCATAATTCCTGCTTCTATTCCCTTATAATTATACAGAGTTGCCAACCTAAGAAACAGCTCAGTTGCAACCTTGCATGTCCTCATGCCTATTGCTCTGGGGCTTCACTTGAAACCACACTTGCTTTCTCTGCTCTCAATGGCTTAATATATGTAGTGTGTCTGTCCTAAATTGGATGTCATCCCAGCCTGCCATGGCATCTCTTGTGTAGCTGCAGAAGAGAATGGCTGCCCACCCCACTCTCTGGGGAATGCCCTTCCCTGCAGGCCACTTCAAAGGGAATTAGGCATACCCCTCACAACCTATACTTTAAGTCAAATCCTTTGAAATAAGCTCTCCAGTCTGGGTGGAAAAATCTCACCAGGCATTTTTATGTGAAGTGGAAACAGAAAATCTCATTTTTATAGAAAGGACCAGTCCGGGACCTCATCATCTAGTGGAGAAGGTTGGGGTCGGCCTGGGATGTGTTAACAGGAAAGGCTGGACGCATAGGAGTCCAGACTGCCAGCTTCCTGGAGAGCTTCCTCCATGGTTCAGCAGGTAAAGAAGCCTCCTGCAATGTAGGAGACACAAGAGACTCGGGTTCGATTCCTGGAAGGTCACATTAAATTCCTGTCCAGCTTCTGTCAGGGCAGGCTGGGAGCACACGTCTAGGATCTGGAGAAGACTGAACCCAGCCCTTCCTCCTCATTGGATGAGACAGTTTGGGTGAGTAATGGGACCCACTGTGGTTGAAATGCGCCCTTACCTCCCACTGTGGCCTAGAAGGAACTGGAATCAAATGGGATGTGGACAGAATCATAAACAACTGCACTGCTACAGGACACGGTGCTTATCTCCACAAATATTGACTTTGGAGGATCAAACAAGTGGCCAAAAAAACAATAATATTTTCCCCAGAGAGAAGGACCTGTTCCAGATGGCTAGGACCAAGCAGAGCGGACAGGCAGCAGCAGGTGGCACCCTTACAAGGTGAAGGTCTCCAGAGAGGGTAGTGCCAGTGGGTGGAGCCTTCAGCATTGCTCCAGCCTGGAGGGAAAGTGGGATGAGGCTCAGGTGCCGACAGGTGGCCTTGAAGGATACCAGGCACCTCATGTCCTGGACCAAAGTTTTCACAGACAGGGAACTGACTGTTCTGAGAAGCAAGATCCTCACAGTAAGAACCCCCTTGGGTTGAGCAGACAGTAGGTTGAACCTGCTCTTTGAAGTAGACATCCTGCCAGAGGCTGTCATGGATGATTCCACTCAGTCCTTACAGAAGCCCCGTGGGCTACGTGTTCTTTTGCCTATTTGGCAGATAGTTAAACTGAGGCTCCAAGCTGTTTGGTGGCGTATAAAGTCATCCTGGGCAGAATTGGCACTGGGACCCCACAGAGCTGCCTCTAAAGTATGTTGGCTTGTCCTGGTTGCTTCAAGCTATGAAGTCCTTAGTGTTACAACTCAAATGCCCCTTTACGCACTGAGGGTCCAGAGATCAGGATTCTGGACCAAAAGCAGAAACTGAGGTCATTTGGCTGAGCTTCTGGGTTGTAGCTATTTCGTAAAGATGTGGATGGAAATAACTATCGATTCTTCATTCTGACCGTGGGCAGGAGGCACAATTTGGAAAGTATTGGCAAAATGCCCAATGCCGCACTGTGTGTGTTTTGTGTGTTGTGTGTAATGGTGTTAGAGTATTCACTGTGACTCTAAACCTTCCTTTCTGCCCAGATCCCAGAGGACAATACCTTAGAGTCCCATAGCCACTGATAATCATTACAATAGAGCAGAGTCCCTGGGACTTTTCTCTATAGAATGAAAGGATGGGGTATAGAAAGAGGCCTCGAGTTGGGGGTCAGCGTGGGATGAAAAGGATATGAAAAGGATATCATTAAAGAAGATAACCAGGATGGAGAAAGGAGGCAGAGAACACAGAGAAAAAGACCAAGATAAGCTACAGAGTAGCAGAGAGAAGCAACAGCAGAGGAGATAGAAATAGTTGCACTCTGACAGTTGCACAGGAGAGAGAGAAACACTACAGAAAATGAGGAAGATGAGTTTCCCTGGAGGCAGCAATCAGAAAGATTTCCAGTGGGAAGAACATGCACTCAGGAGGCTGTGGGTGAGGGGGTGCGTGGGGGGCTGTGGAGAAGCAGCAGAGGGTGCTGAGTGCCAGGTGACACCCCAGAAACACAGCACTGCTGCCTTTAGCAGCCCCGATGTCCTGCCAACCGCTACCAGCCTCCAGAAAAGTCGATTCCAACACGCACCCGCTGTCCACGACACAAGCCCAAGGCGGGTGTGGAGCTGAGATGTGGGGAAGGGTGACACCACCTCCAGGAAGGCTTCCCAGGCCACTGTTTAGGCTGTGAGGCCCCGCCCCCCCGAGTCACCCAATGCCTCATCATCCCCTTGCTTCACATTCATGGCTCAAGAGATTCTAATCAGGGTCAGAAATCTCTACAGGTTCTTTTATTTGTGTTTTCCATGTGGGAGTGTATTGTTTCTTTTAATAGCCTGTACATTTCCCTACTATTTCTGTTAGATCTCCTTCGCAGGATCTGTGCAGGGCTCCTGTTCTTTTGAGTAAGTACAGCATTCTCTACTCCTTCCTCTTTTAGCAACTTATACTTTTCACAATTCCCATGCTTATTAAATTTTGGGACATTCTCCTGGCTACGGTTTCTGTTAAAAATCCCCTTTCTACTTGATAACTCTGTATAGTGCCCACTGTCCTTTGTGGGGGTATTGACACCCTCAGGAAGGCAGAGTAAGGTACTTTCATTTTATGGATGAGAGGACTGAACCTCAGAGACTTGCTTGAAATACTTCACCTGGCCCAAAGGTTAAAATACCTTCTACACTGTGTACCAGAGTATGGTACACAAGGTGATTTTAGGTGTATTTCGAAGAACATATTTTAAGTTATGCTTTTTTTATCATGTGTAAAGGAAACATAATATATGAAACTTGTTTTCAGAAATATTACTACTGCAGTGTTTTATTATAATATGTGAGTTGATTTAAAGGTAAATATTAAAGAAATAATTGAAGTCACTCAAAGCTAGGTCTCCAAAGGACTGATATTTGGGAAACATTGCTAGGCATTTGCTCTGTCAGCAACGGCCCAGTCTTTGCAGTTTATGGCCTGCGCACAGCCAAGATAAGGAGACAGGAGTGCCAGACGGAGCGGCCATTGCTCTGGGAGTGAAACCGCAGATCGTCCCCTTGACCTTGAACCAGGAGGAGCTCGGTTTCCTCAAGCCACAGTTCTTCCATTTGTGCAAAGAGGACTCGCTGAGCCTGCCCACGTGTCAGCACCTGGGCAGGGTGGGATAATCTCCATCTACTGTAGGCAAAGCCAGGCAGAAGAGGTGTGTGCACTCACAGTGCATGGGGAGATGGATGGGAAATGCAAAAACACAAAGTAACATAAACTCGGATCTTAGAATAGCTGCCACAGAGCTCCACTCCTTAATGCCAGGGTTCAGGTGTTCGGCACCATGGGCGGGATCACATGGGGTTGGCCTCACCGCCCCCCACCAAGGTGCTGTACAAGGAGTGAAGCAAGAATGCTACTAGAAGAGAGTCTTCACTGCTCCCCCCGGCCCACCCCCCGCCTCCCAGGAAACTTCCCTCACCCTCACACTGGCCTGTTTAGAGTCTCTAAATTGGGGGGGTCCTCTTCTTCCCCAAGGGAATGACTGTTTGCTACCTCCAGCCCCCTCAATAACTGAGTTTCTAGACCGGCTGGCTGATTTCATCATTTCCTCCCCTGCTCAAATCTCCCTCCCTTCCCCCTCAACCTCCGCTGAGCAGTGGCCCTCTCACCAGCGGGCTTCTGATTGGAGGGGTGAGGCTGGGCTTTAATTGCAGAGCAGAGGAGTGCGTGTTGGGTCCTAGCGTGTCCCCATGCAGTCCTCTCCCGGGTGAGAAAGGGGAACGGGAGGGGCAGAAGGGCACGTTCAAACCCATGTGTCACCAGCATCCGGCAGCAACTACGTAAGAGCCCAAACGTGCCCACGGCAACTTCACGCCTTCCCTGACTCTCAGAGGAGGCAACAGATTTCCTGGAAAGGGGAGTCAGGGCGATGAAGTGTGTGACACCATGTAGGAAGCCAGAGATGACTGGAGGTAGGGGGAAGGGTGTGTGTGTGCAGAGGTCTGTGTGCACAGCTGGACACACAGATCCCTCAGCCTGCATTGCAACAGGCTTTTGTGGTGGACTTGGGTTTCAGCTGTAGGAGGGGCTCAGGGTGTGTGTGTGTGTACTGCTGGTGCCCTTGGGGAGCAGAAGGCAAGCTGAACTGAGCCTGTGAGCCTGCAATTCCACATGGCCAGGGCCTTGGAAAAGCTGGCTGCATCCCTCCTCCCATCCTTTATTTATTTAGCTTTGCCTGCTTCTCAGTGGCCCCAAGGGGGTGAGGGTGGGGGTAATGGGAAGATGAGATAATTGTGGGGCCCTGAGCAAGTTTGCTCAGACAGTATTGTGTGCCTGCGATCCACTGAACAAGTCAGTGAGGGAGAGAGACCCCCTGGGAAGAGTGGGGGAGGGAGAAAAAAAACCCAAGTAGACAATACTAAAAGTAAACTCCAAGAAACACTCAAAGCCAAGAATCTTTTCCCATCTAGAGGGGCCAAAGGTGGCGAGGGTGAGCAGCCTTTCCCCCAGTGGAGGGCTGGGAGTGGGGGCGGTGGGCACTTGCCTGGAGGGGAGTTGAGGGGGGTGCGTGCAGACAGATTTAGGATTAATAAGTCTGGTGCATTTCAGGAGTTCCCCCATCGGAATAAGATGGGCTGTTGTTTGCCAGGGCCTGAAAGGTTTATTTAATGATTCCAGATAGAGTATCGCCAAACAGATGTAGTCTTGTTCCTCGAAAGAAAAGCTGCAGCCTGGAGGAGGGGGCAGGCCCATCTAATGCGAGCAGTGGCCCTGCTCGAATTTTTCACAGATGCTGCACCCTGCTCAAAACCTTTTCAGGGAAGCCAGTGCTCTCTCGCTCGGGTCCGTGGCATCTGCCTTGCCTCCTGGTGCCGCCTGTCCTGCCTTCCTCCTCTGGGAAGTCTCAGGGAGCATCCTATTGAACTCTGAATCTTGTCTTACACAACTGGGGTCGGCTGGTGGGGGTAGGAGTGGGGGTCTCCCTGGGCCTGGCCGGATGCCGGATTGATCGTTTTCTGGTGACACTGGGGATCTAAACAGCTCACTGTGGGATTCTGGGAAGGAACGAGGATCCCTGGAAAGGGGACAAAGCTGGTCTTTTCAACAGGCATCCTGTTGCTCCCTTGTGGTTGCACGTAGGTACTTTCTAATGGGCGGTCAGTTGGATGCAGGCTGGGGAGTAGCGCTCCAAGATCCATATTATCCCTGGGTTTGAGCATCTTTGAAAGCCTGCTGTCTAGTGTCAAGGAGGCCCTAGTGTAGAGGTCAGCATCCTGTTGTCCCTGGGTGAATTCTAGCCATCATCTGTTCTCATAAATGAAACATAATTGGAACATAGCTACACTCCTTTGTTTGACTATAGTCCTTGGCTGCTTTGGGGCTGGGATGGCAGAGATGAGCAGTTGTGACAGCGACCGTATAGGCCAGCAATGCCTAAAATCCTTACCGAAGGGTTATCCTTAACAACTAAAAATGTCTTCTGGACCCTGATATGAAGGCTGGGGGATGCTCTGCTCAACGCCTCTCTTTCATAGGCAATGGGTACTCCGGAAGTTGGTGAAGGACAGGGAGGTCTGGTGTGCTGCAGACTTTGGGGTTGCAACAAGTTGGACACAACTGAGCGACTGAACTAACTGAACTGAACCAAGGTCCCAAACCCATCAGGAATTTCCACAACACGTTGACCTCAACAACCTCCCAAAAAAGGAGGGAAAAATATGTGCCTTGTTTAATGGGTAGCACCTCTTTTCTGCCATGTGGAACTTTGCTGTGCTAGGTATAAGACTGTGAGCCCTGGAGGCTGGGAGGTAGAGAACTCAGTGCAAGGAAAAGCATTGATTCATTTAATCACCTGGCTCAACTACTGGCCAGGACAGTGGTCTTGAATGCTAAGCTTAGTTAGGCTGACCCAGGTCCCAGATTCCATCTACTATAGCCACATGGAGGAACCCATGTGACGATGACCCAGCAGAGCCTGACCAATCCATAGACCCATGACTGATGATACACATGTTTGTTTTAAGTCTTAAGCTTTGGGATGATGGGTCCACAGTGAGAAATAACCAGACCAGGACAAAGGCAATGGGGGCCGTGAGGTGCAGGCGGGATGACTAGGGTCATACACCGTGAAGTCAGCAGCTGACTTTGAACTCAGTGCTGGTTTCTTCGCTTCTCTGGGATTGTAGAAAGGTAATACTATTTGGGTGACCACAGATAGGTCACTTAACCTCTCCAGGCCTCTGATGACATTTATGAGAAATGAAGGAATACTTGTGAAAGTATTTGCGTGGAATTACTGCTCCTGGTTTTGTTCTTTCCTTCCTGTCATCACTGCACTTCATTGCCTGTTGATTTGGCTGTGTAGGTCCGCTGGACCTTCTCCTTACGGGAGGGAGAAGGTTCTGAATCTGTGCTTTCTGCCAGGCCCCTGTGGCATCTGTGCTCTGAGGTCTTCTCTTCCTTGTCACTCTTCAGGGCATGCAGCTATCCCCGCCCTACCTCACTAGGGCCTAGGGAGCCACTCCCCGTTCCCGTCAAGCCTGATGAATTCCTCCCTCTGCAGACATCTTACCAGCTGTGTTAGAGGAAGGGATGTGAGACTTTCCTGACGCCACACTGAGGAACTCTCAGTCTCCCGAGCATCAGGTAATAAAAACAGCACAGCTGTCTGTTGCTGAGGGCTGTGTGCCAGGTAGAGTGTGAAGGACTCATGTTGATCATTTCATTCACTCCTTGCAGCAACTCTCTCAAATGGGTACTATTATTATCGCCTCCTTATGACAGATGAGGAAACTGAGGCTCAGAGAAGGGAAGTAAACTTGTCCCAAATGACGGAGCCAGGGAGGGGAGGAGTTGGACATGAATCCAGACAGTTCTGCTGCAGCGCCTTCTCTGAATTCTTCCATCAGCCTCCGGTGCTCACATTGTCATCTGATTTTTCCCCTTTGTGTCCTCTCCTTTTGGTCACTTTAGAGTCATCCAACTCGATTTAGTAACTTCTAAGAGAAAGGGTTGCACAAAAGCTCAAGCCAGCACCTGGGGAAAGGTATTTGGTAAAGATGTTCTGAAGACAAAGATGATGATGGTGATCTGATCACATTGTTGCCCTGGTACCCGATGCTCATTTGGGAAACCCCCCACAAAGCATGCAGCCTTGCCTCTGAGAGCACATTCTTCAGTTTTCATATTGGTTGTTGGGGTTTCCAACCCCTGGATCAGAAGGTCCTCTTGCCTGTTTATTTTGTTTCAGGATGCATCAAAGAGGAGGTGGATAGTGCTGGTCTGGAGTAAGAGCTTCCCCAGTGGCTCAGATGGTAAAGCATCTGCCTGCAATGCAGGAGACCTGGGTTCGATCCCTGGGTAGGGAAGATCCCCTCGAGAAGAAAATGGCAACCTACTCCAGTATTCCTGCCTGGAAAATTCTGTGGATGGAGGAGCCCGGTGGGCTACAGTCCATGGGATTGCAAAGAGTCAGACATGACTGAGCAACTTCACTGGTTCATTGGATGGATAGAGAGTAGAGGACACTTCCTCTGCTCAAGCAATAGTCTTAACATTTTCTCTTTTCCCTTCCTCTTGAAACAACTGCAATTAAAACCTCCATAATAAAAAAGGTAGCAACTCCTACATGCAAGATGATTTTAGGTGCTACTCAAGATGTATAATCATGATACATGGACATGACCTTACATCACATTATATGACACAATTCCCTTTGAAAATTCCTCCTTTTCTATCATTAGAAAGGTGCTCAGCTTCTTCAGTCATCGGGGAACTCCAAAATAAAACCACAATCAGATACAATTGTCAGAACGGATACATTGAGAAATGATGGAAAATGCCAAGTGTTGATAAGGATGGGGAGAAAGTGGAACCCTCATAAAACTGTTGATAGGAGGTTAGAGTCATACATTTATTTGGCATAACTTTCTGGCTAGATCTCCTAGACCTGAGCATTGGTACACTTCATGATCCAGAAATTCCACATCCAGGTAGGGAGGCCACAAAAATGTGTGCCTAACAGGAGAAGGGATGAACATGCAAGATTATGAACAAATCTCATGAGTGTAGGGGTGAGCAGGGGAAGTCAGAGACAAAAAGACTACATTTTGTATGTTTTCATTTATATGAAATGTAAAAATGGGCAAAACTCATCTATGCTGGTAGAGGTCAGGATAATGGTTTCCCTTGGTGGGGCCGTAACCGCTAGAAGGCAGCAGGCAGGGGTCTTCTGCATGCTGTCAATGCTCTTCATCTGGTTATATGGGATTCCTCAAACATCCCTCAAGTTTATGATACCTGTGCTTTTTTGCATGTATGTTACATTTCAATAAAATGTTTTTAAAAATATTCCTCTCCTTCCGATGACTTAATGGAGAAAAATTTCAGCTTGGGTCAGGCTTGCCTTTACTACTGCTCTCTAGACTCGGCTCATCTGTTGTTAACCAGAGGAGTATGCCAGCCTCAGAGGCTGCAGTAAGCAAGAGGTATGCAACTTGAACTGAGTAACATTGTTTTGTTGTCATTGTGTTTATTTTTATGGTTGCTATCTATATATGGCCATCCAGCAATACTGCTTTTCCATTTATGGTAGTGATATAAAGTTGCATTAAAAAAAGCTTTAAGTAAAAAAGGAAAAAAAAGGGGGGATTGACTTTCATTAAGAAAATATTATGTAAATAATAGTACAGGTGGTACTTAGTTACGGTAAACCTTGTGAGGGTGGGGTTTGTGGAGCACTTTTCAAATGGAAAAAAGGCAGGGATTAGGGGGAGGGGAGTAAACCAGTTGCAGCCTGTCCCCATCTCTCAGGGAGTCCTTACTGCCTCATCCTTAGCACAGACAGGCTCTCAGGACAGGCCTACGGACATCACAGAGGAACTCATGAGAAATGAAAAGGTAGATATGCTCTAGGGGGCTAGGAGCTGAGTACCTGGGTTCACTCAGGATTTATCCACTCTGTGTGTAGCAGGCGCCGTTCTAGGCCCTGGGACTGCAGGGATGAACAAAACGGAGGAGTCCCAGGCCAGCTAGTAACCTTCGTGGGGTCTTGGTCAAGCCCTTGCTCCTCTTCTTGAGACTTCAGTCCACTGAGGATGTTCTGTGATTGAAGCCTCAGCAGAAGCTGGTCTTTCCGGAGTAGGACTGTGGCCTTCAGGGTGGTTAGGAAAGGACTTCAAAAAGATGGGGCTGCTGGCAGCGAGTGAGCATACACTGGGAGGAGGATTACTCCTAATCAGGGAACAAAGGGAACTGGTGGAGGATCTTCAGGCTCATCAGGAAGAAAACTTTCGCTGAGCACTTGGCATGTGTCAGATTAGCCTTACATCACCCGCTCATCTCCATGCTTCTGGGCTAAGAGAGCAAGAACTTTAAAGGAGATGGAAGAAGAATGCGTCTCAAAAGATAAGTGAGGAGCTGAATGAATGAATGAATGCCTCTCCTATCCTCTCAACAGCGTCATGATTGAGCCTTACCTTTCATCTCTAGCTACTGGTCACTGCAATGGCAACTGATTATCAAGGCCCTGAGAGGAGCAGTATTTCCAGAGACCACACTTTTCATTCATTCAGTACATTTACTGAGTGCCTACAAAGTGCTGGGCACTATATTTTAGACCTGTTTCCTGTCCAATCTGGCAGCTACTTGCCACATATGGCTAGAAAGTATTGAATTTGTACTAGTTCAAATTGAAATGTGCTATAAGCATAAAACTGGCACTTCCCAGGTGGCTCAGTGGAGAAGGCAATGGCACCCCACTCCAGTACTCTTGCCTGAAAAATCCCATGGATGGAGGAGCCTGGTGGGCTGCAGTCCATGGGGTCGCTAAGAGTCGGATACGACTGAGCAAATTCACTTTCGATTTTCACTTTCATGCATTGGAGAAGGAAATGGCAGCCCACTTCAGTGTTCTTGCCTGGAGAATCCCAGGGACGGGGGAGCCTGGTGGGCTGCCGTCTGTGGGGTCGCACAGAGTCGGACACAAGGGAAGCGACTTAGCAGTAGCAGCAGGTGGCCTAGTGGTAATGAATCTTCCTGCAGTGCAAGAGATGTGGATTCGATCCCTCGACCGAGAAGATCCCCTAGAGAAGGGAATGGCAATCCACTCCAGTATTCTTGCCTGGGAAATCCCATGGACAGGGGAGCCTGGCAGGCTACAGTCCTTGTAGCTGTAGCCCAAGTATACAGTCTTAGGTTGCCAAGAGTCGGACACAACTGAGCACACACAGACACATAAGCATAAGATACACCTCAGTTTGAGGATTTAGTATGAAAAAAGGAGTGTTAAATCTCTAATAACTTTTAATATAGACTACACCTTGAAATATTTTGAAGAAACTTAAGTATATGCTAAAGTGGGGTTCATCTCTTTCTTTTTACTATATTTTAACATGACTACTAGAAAATTGAAAATTGCACATGTGGTTCACGTTTGTGGTTTGCAATAGATTTTTATTGGACAGCATCATGCCAGAGTGTGTCTACTCTGAAGATGCTCAGACTCCAACGGATGAGACCAATAGAAACAAATGTTACAAGGTTGGCACAGGACGCTAGGGCACACCAAAGAGTGACCAGCAGCTTCCCATGCCTGTTTCTTCTGAGTTCCATCAGATCCGCACTAGATACAGCTCTGTGATTTCCAGAAGTCCAGCGCTGTCTATTTCACTCCTCTGCCCAAACACGGATGCTGCACCTCCCTGCCCATTATATGAAGCCAAACCTCCACCCAAGTCAACTGGGTTTCCTGACAGTCCTCCCCTGCCTCCAAGCCTTCCTTTCTCCATCCTTGCTTTCCTATTTTCAGGTCCTTGCTTTAGCTGGTCCCTCTGCTCAAGATGCCCTTGCTATGCCTGTATGTCCCCTGGTAGAATTCCAAGCCTCAATTTAAATTCTGATCCACCCCTGCAATCTGCATCACCTTGCCATTTAAACATTTCTCCTCCTCAAAGCCTCTGACAACCAGTTATTTGTTCATCTCACCCCCATAACATTGTTGGTTCCTTAAGATCAAGCATTTGCCTTCCTGGGGCATGGCGCTAACTTTCAAGGCCAGGTGGCCACGTGGAAGGGTGGCATGGAGGCAGTTCAATGGTCCTATCCCTACCAAGAGAATCTGACAAGAATCTTTGTTAGGGTCACAAGAGATGTGTGATAATTAAAGTGGGATCCAGTCTGGAATTTCCGAGTTGGGACAGCTTGGATGGATGAATCAGTAAATCAAGCTGAACGATGAAGGGAGGCCATTCTTGTTCACCTGCATTTATTGGAGTGAGCTCTAAATGACCTTACCGCAGGGCATTCTCCCACACCTGGAAAACTGATCTGACCTAAGACCCCTGAAGCAGGGTGTTCTGTCCTGCAGCAAATGCCTTCAGATCTGGAGTGGGTATGGTGGGGCAGGTCCCCAAGGGATTCTTTTTGGAGGGAGGGAGTGTGGAGCCGAGTAAGCCCGGAAGAGGGGAGATTTCTTAGTGTCCAGAAATTGCATTTCAGGTACTTACACGTTACCAGATGCCTGGAGGGTTGGGAAATTACAATGGTCCCTAAGAGGGGCATTTCGGGGGTAGGCTGATCTAGAGGACGTGAACAGCCTCCTGACTCCGAAGTCACTGTCCCAAGCAGCACGTCAGCAGTGGGGGAAACCCCGAGGATGGAGGGAACTGCTGGGAGTAGACCGAAATCTACTTGAAGGTCATACCTGACGTCCTCTGCATTCCCTCCAGCAGTGAGCCCAGCGCCGGCCACATGGGAAGCGCACAAAGTCCTTCCGAATTGAACCGAAAACAGGAGACAAAAGCACCCACTCCTGCCCACTCCCGCGTCGATCTTAACCCAAACCCCCAAGTTATTCTTTTTCCTGGAGTCAGAGAGCCCGGGGTGGAAGTGCGTAAAGGGACGGAGGCCACGGGGTGTAGGGGACCCACGTTGCCTGCGAGGAGATGGGGATGGGCGAGTGGGCGTGCGCGCACGCAGAGGCCCGCGCGCGGGAGTGTCGGGGGGAAGGGGGTGGTCTCCAAAAGGAGGAGGGGAGAAGGCAAGGGGGCGGGGAGAAGCAGGGCCCTTTAGGACCCGGCTGCGGCGGCGGGGGTGGAGAAAGAAGCGGAGGAGGCGGCTCCCGCGCTCTCAGGGCCGTGCCACCTGCCCGCTCGCTCGCCGCCGTCGCGCTCACCGCCGCCAACATGCAGCCGAGACTGGGCGGCCCCGCGCTGCTGCTGCTGCCGCCGCTGCTGCTGCTGCTGCTGCTGGGCGCGGGCGGCGGCGACTGCGGAGCGCGCGCGGAGGTGCTGTTCCGCTGCCCGCCCTGCACGCCCGAGAGCCTGGCCGCCTGCAAGCCCCCGCCCGGCGCCGCGGCCGGGCCGGCCGGCGACGCCCGCGTGCCCTGCGAGCTGGTCCGCGAGCCGGGCTGCGGCTGCTGCTCCGTGTGCGCCCGGCTGGAGGGCGAGCGGTGCGGCGTGTACACCCCGCGCTGCGGCCAGGGGCTGCGCTGCTATCCCAACCCGGGCTCCGAGCTGCCCCTGAGGGCGCTGGTCCACGGCGAGGGCACTTGCGAGAAGCACGGCGATGCCGAGTACAGTGCCAGCCCCGAGCAGGTTGCAGGTAACGCGGGGCTGGGACAACTAGTTGGGAGAAACTTAGTGGGCCGGGGGGAGCCCGGCTAGCGGCCCTTCTGGAGGGAAGGAGTGTGCGGCGGGACCTCGGAGACCGTTTTAACGGAGGAAAAGCAGGGTCCTGGGCCGGCTCTGGGTGGGGGTTGGGGGGTTGTTGGGATGGGGGCAGACCCGAAAGTCAGGTCCGGGAAGAGGAACTGGAGTTGGAAAGGGCGGAAGATCCCCGGCTACTAATTTAGTGGGAAATAACACGGAGAGAGAAGGCATCCCTGTTACCATAGGCTTCCCTGGTGGAAGGTACCCGACTTATGTTTTGGAGGGGGGATTTGCTGGGGAGGAGGGTGCTGGTCAGATCGGTGGGAGTAGGAGCTTGAGGCTTATCTGGGGCACCACTTGAGCTGGTGGTCGCCGGCCGAAGGTTCCCGGAGAGGTCCTGGCGGAGACGCTGCCCGGGGTGGGGGTGGGGGGTGCGGGGGCGGAGGCTGGCGGGTACCGGTGACACCAGGGACCTCTAGTGAGAAGGGGGCGCTAGGAGAAGGCAGCGGCGCATTGAGGTCCCTTCCTTCTGGGATTGTGAGGTGAGAAGAAAAGACTTGTGCATACTTTTTGTGGGGTGGGCTGCCTAGGAGTTAAAAAAAAAAAAAAGGAATGCTGCTATTTTACAGAGAGGACGAAGAAGGCGCTCGCTTTTGTGTTGGGTGGAATGATGAAAGAGGAGCATTTGGGAGGCGAAAAGGAGACCCCAACCGTTGAGTCACTGTAACTCAAGCCAGGTCGCCGGCTGCATGCAGTCTGGGGCGCGGGCAGTCTTGCCGCTCATTTTAGCATCTGGGCCCCCAGGCGTCCGGGCGGGAGGATGCCCCAGCCGGGACGCAACTACCCTTACCGGAGCGAGGTGTCGCCCCCCGCCGTCGCATCCTAATTGACGGAGCTCTTCCTGCCCATAGAATGGGGGCTCTGAGATTCTTGGTAAGGAGCTCTAAGCACTCCCCCCAACACACACACAAGTTTTTTTTTTTTTTTTTTGGACACAACCAGACTATAAATATCTCAAATGCTTTTTTGTTATTGTTGTTGCGTGTTTTTTTTTGTTTGTTTGTTTGTTTTTTTTTTACAAAAGCCTCCTGCTTCAGTGGTCTGGAGGAAGCTGTAATTATTTTCTTTCCTCTTGGAGACAGTGGTGAAATGTGTTCACTGCCTGCTGCCGTTGTTTAAAAAGCAAGCGAGTCTGACCAAGTTTCTCAAACTTAAGAGACATTTACAAAAAGAAAAGGAAGGAAAGAAAAAGGGAAAAATTCTTGCTCCCTTCTTAGCTTCTGTGGTCTTGACCCCCTCCCCCGTGCGCACCCCCCACCCCCGTTCCTTTAGCCTGCTATTGTTTTTTGCCTGTTCTCCTTGAGAAGACAAGTAGGGGTCAGAGTTGAAATCTTTTTTCGGTCGCATTTTGACCTTGAGTGCACAGCAAGTTAGGGCTTCCTCCTGCGGAACCCCTCAGTCCCTTTCTTCTGGCTGGGGCTTGCCTCCCTCCCCAGCCTGCCTGGAGGTTAACCCTTCCCTCCAGCTTCTCTTAGAAAGCGCTGATGCCAGGGAAAAGACTGCAAAGTCCTTTTACCGCGGGGGCCCATCCCCCAGCCTTGCGTCCGCGGCCCTCCTCCATCGCCCGCTAGCACCCCGTGGTCCACCGGGAGGTACTGTGGTTTTCTGAACTGAACTCTGACAAACTAAACATCTCCCCCAGCAGGGTGAACTTTTGTTCAAAAGGCCTCCGAGTTCATAGAATCCTTCGGATTCTGACTGTTGTAACCAAGTGCGGTAGTACACGTCCTTCCTAAACGTTTTAGTATTTTTTTTTTTTCCGTTCTTCGTTCTTCTTACTTTCTGCCTGAAAAACCAACTCTCCTGCCTCCCAATCCCCGAGGCAGGTTAGGGTTCTTCGGAAGGGACCAGATGCGGGGAATTCTCCCATGCACTCCTCCCCGCAGTCGTCAGGGGAACTCGGGGACAATGGAGTGAGTTCACGGGAAGAATGTCACAGGATTTTCTGCCTGATTATGGGACTCCTTTCCGCCAGCTAGCCCCAGCTGCCTCCTCTGTCTGCTCCCAATGGCCAGACAGCCGCCTTCCGCATTTTTCTCTTGTGCTGCACATTGGGAAGAGGGGACACCAGGGTTGGGGGGGGGCGGGGAATGTGGGGTGGAAGCTGAGGTGGGTGCCCTGGAAAGAAGTGCCAAGAGCAGTGTCTGCAGTGTGAAGAGGGCTGGGGGGAAGGGGACACTGCTGGGAGAAG
>SJYQ01091872.1:0-40321 GCA_006410935.1 Redunca redunca | reverse complement strand
GTAGGGGGTGGTGGGCAGGAGGGGAGGGCAGGGCAGGGCAGGAAGTGCTAAAGGGAATGAGGAAGAAACAGAAAATGAACAGGCTTGGGCCCACGTTTGGTTTTGTTGTTGGTCCTCCTCACATACTACAAAACTACCGGAAAAAAAAAAGGTTTGGTTATCATTATTATTGTTTTTAAGGAGACTGCATATCCAGGGACTGCATTTAGTTTTAGGCTTTCTCTTCTCTGTCCACCTCTGCTTTCTCCAGCCTGTTCTCTTCTCCTCCTGTGGCTCTAGAACACCTTGCTGGATGCTAAGCAGGAGAACATAACTTGAAAAAAAAATGACGTGGGAAATAGATTGGCTCAGCCATCCTCAGAGATCCAGAAGTAGATGGAGACCACATAGATAACTGGGGATTGGCATGTTTGAACCAAACCTGATTCTTAAATGAGAAGGGTGGTTAGCTGGCGGTGCAGGAACTGGGCTTGGTGGGGGGTAGAGGGGGGAAGCCTTATCCTCCCAGGGGGGTTCCTGCTCAGGCTGCTTCTGCAACAGCCAAGACACAGTGAGGTTATACTTCTAATGTCCTAGGACGCTGGTGGTCTGGTTGGCAGATGTTCAGAGCCTCTTTGCTTCTACTTGCAATCTCTGGCCAGTTTGCTGAGATGGCAGGCAGCCTCCCATCTGTCCCCGTCCTGGTTGCAGCCAACTTCTTTGCCTACTTCATCTCCTGTCTTAACAGCAACCCTGTGAGGAAGGCCTTTTACCTCCATTTCACAGGTGTGGACTCTGGGGCTCAGTGGAGGGGCCACCTTAGCAGGTAAGTAGTGAGGTGAGAAACTAACCTGGCTCCCTTTCTTCTGAACCCCTCTGCTTCCATGGCCAAGCGGGGGAGTGGGGGCCTTTGGCAGCAAAAGCCCGTGACCCCATCAACCAGAAGGTTTGTTCCTAGACACCTGCCACATGAAGCTGATTCTTGGGCCACTGTCAGTAATTTGCATTCCCTCAACTCTGTTGAGAGGCACAACTCCTGGAGCTTGGGGATTTCAGAAATGGAAGTGGCCAGCGTGCAGCAGCCAGGAGGCACAGAAGGGTCCCAGCACAGGGCTCTGGAGAGGAGCCGGTGGGCAGGGGATGATGGTGGAAGCAGCCTGGCCTTGGCTGGTGGATTGACCTGCGTTCCGATGCAAGCCTGTCTCTGAGAACCTGAGTGATGTGAGTCTTGTCCTTTGATGAAATGAGGATGATTGTATTTCTTAAATGGGGTGTGTGTGAGGTCAGCTGTGATAATGCAGAATGCCTGGCACATAGTAGGTTCTCTTAGCTGCCTTAATCTTGGCAAGCAACGTCTCCTCTCTGATGCTTAGTCAGCCAGCCTTTAAAACAAAGGGCAAACTGGCTGTGTCAGGTAGGCCACTTGTCTCTGCAGGTTGTACCCGGTGTTGCGGGGCCTCATCCTGGTATGAAATGGCTTTGGTTCAAACCCCAGTTTTCTACCACATACTTGCCACCCAAAGCAAGAGATATATTTTCTCTGAGCCTCTGTTTCCTATCTGTAAAGGAAGAATTGATAGCATCAACTGCGTAGGGTCAGGTCTGCATGTGTGTATATGAGTGTGTAAAGATAAATAATACATATAAAGCCTAAGCACTAGTTTCTTTTTGGAATGATTCACTTGATTTCCACCTCTCTGTCTATACATTGCAAGCATCCACATGGGATCCACTTTTGCAGACTGTAGTGGGGCTGTTTGGAGAAAAGGTAATGAAACTGTGCTTTCCATGTGGCATAAACCCAGTTGACAGTAAACAGATGACTGAGGTCCAAGACTTACATGTTTCATGGATGAGTTAGTGAAAATCGCTCAGTCATGTCCAGCTGTTTCCAACCACATGGACTATACAGTCCATGGAATTCTCCAGGCCAGAGTACTGGAGTGGGTAGCCTTTCCCTTCTCCAGGGGATCTTCCCAAGCCAGGGATTGAACCCACGTCTCCTGCATTGCAGGCGGATTCTTTACCAACTGAGCCACAGGGAGGCCCATGGATGAGTTAGGCATGCTCTTTAGGGCTTGTGCACTTAGGTCCGGGGCTGACCCTTCATCCTCTGGCAGCTTCAGTCTTGTGGTTGTTCAGTCGCTCAGTTGTGTCCAACTCTCTGAGACTTCATGGAGTACAGCACGCCAGGCTTCCCTGTCCTTCACCATCTCCCGGAGTTTGCTCAAACTCATGTCTCTTGAGTGGGTGATGCCATCCCACCATCTCATTCTCTGTTGTTCCCTTCTCCTCCTGCCTTCATTCTTGGCCAGCATCAGGGTCTTTTCTAATGAGACTGTAGTGCTCAGAATGTGGGTGGAGTGGCTGTGGAGGCAGAGGGGGCCCCAGAGTTTGACCCTGGACACTTGGTGCTGCTTAGAAACGGGATGGGTATAGTCGGACATTATTAAGAACTTAGCCCAGTTCCCAGAAGCAGAGTCCTGCCTTCATCTGCCAGCCGAACTCTAGGACCCAGCCCTCCAGTTGCTGGCATTCAGAGGACTGGGGAGTCCTTGAGGCTATGTTTCGGGGCTGGGCAGCACTGTCCTCCACGGATGGCCTCCACAGGACACCTGCCAGGACCCAGCTTCAGCAGACGAGGATCAGAAGCGGCGTGTGCTAACATGCTTGGTACACAGGGTGTGTGCAGGGTGAGCTGTTGTGTTGGCCGTGCAGCCAGTGAAGACCCCATGGCGCCATTTCCCCGCTCCAGGAACATGGGTTTTCAGGTCCATCCTGTCTGAGCCTCGGGTGCCAGAATGTTGAACGTGATCCTGGCAAAGAAACTGGATGTTCTGTCCAAAAAAGTGATGTTTCCTTACTCCACTGTCTCCAGCATTGACCTCACTCCTGAGTGGAGTGGGGACTGAAGGGTTCTCAGTAGATTGGGGGGGGCGTGTTTTCTGGGCGATGGGGTTCTTCCTAATGTCCGATTCCACCCGTGGTCCTGGAAAACCCTCTGAATGGCCTGAGTGGCTAGTGACATGACACAGCGATTCAGTGTCAAGCCTCGGATGGAGCTGAGACCCCAGGAAGCCGAGAAAGCTGGGTGCTTGAGTCTTCAGGGCTCAACAGATACTTGTGGTGAAACCCACACCAGTAGGGACAAAGCACAGCATTTCTCCCAGGGAATCTGGGGTGGAGGCTCTTCTTAGACACCTTGGTGTTGGTGTTGGGGGAGGGGAGGAGAGCATAAGCTCTCCTTACGGATGGGGTGGTAGGTCTAGGGAAGTGAAATGTGTTCGCTTTCAGATTCCAGAGTAACTGCCCCCTCCCTCACCCTCACCCCCACTGTGAATAGAGTGGATGGGCCATAGGAAATTTTTTTTTCCCCTACTGGAAAGTGGACCATCTCTGTCTGCCCCTCCCCCCACTTGGCTCCTGAGCCCTCCCCTCCCCTCCCCCTCCTGGGCCACTCCTGTTCCTTAACAAAGCCAGGGAAGATCTGGGCTGGCTCAGCTCCTGAGTGTCAGTCAGGACGCAGAGGGAGACCTTGCTCAGAAAGCCGGCTCCCCCGGAAAGAAAGACAGAGTCGACTGTAGTCAAGAATTGTTTCCTTCCCCCCGCCCCCCCTTTTTTTATGCAGGGGGGAGGGGGGCATTTGGCAGCCCTTGGGGCCCCTTCTGGCTGCCAGCCCCATGTCTCTTCCTGGCTGTTGGGAGGCAGGGCAGGAGTGAAGGTTGGGGAGAAAGGGGGGCAGGGGCTGGCAGACCTCCAGCTGCCAGGCTGGGGAATTGGCCCACAGGCTCTGCTTAAGTTGGCCCCGAGCGGAGCCTGGGGAGGCTTCTAATTAGTGAATGGGGTATAGGTGTGTCAGCCTGTGTTCATTCAAGGAACTGAGCTCTGGGAGCAGGAAGCCCTTCGAGGAGGGGCCCTGAGCCCAGGAAGGCCTTTCTAAGTTGGGAAGAGAGGGGGGTGGGGAGCGGGGGAAGGCTCAGGGGTTCCCTCCTGGTAGGGGTTAGGGAGATCGGTGCTTTCTAGTGGGAGTGATCCAAGTTGTAGGTCTGCAGGGAGCGAAGGGTCTACCTCACAGGGTAAATGGCAAAATAATCATAATTAAATTGCTTTTTTTCCTAGACTTTATTGACTGCCACCTAAATGCCAGTAGGGTTCACCTCGACCCACCCCCCCCGCACCCCAACTGTTTTAGCCTCAGGATTCTCCCCACTTGACGGGTGAAGAAATCAAGGCTGCATTCAGGTTCCAAAGCCAAGGAGAGTACAGATCAGGATGGAGTCTGGGGCTCCAGCTTCTCATTCCAGAGCTCCATCCCATCAGACTCACACATGCAGAGAAGCAGTGAATTATATACTGCTGCTCGGAAAAGCTCCTTTTCCCTGGGAAGTAGTAATTAAGGCATAACTTCTCAAAAATGTTCTTTATGCAACTCCCCAGGGAGTTTCTTTTAGGTCTATTGTCTTGGCTTCTGGATAGAGGTGCCAAGATGCCTGTAGATGGAGAACTTACTTTCTGAAGTGCCTGAGGCCATGATAAACCGAAAATGGCAATTCTCCCGGGCCCTGCCCTTGCATTTGCCTGATAACCTGGGTGGTTTCTATGGCAACAATGGCAAGAGGTGTGTCAGGCAAGATAAAGGAAGGTGGGGAGGGATGTGTGTATGTATGTTAGTTGGTTGCCAGTCCCTTCTCCAGGGGATCTTCTCCACCAAGGGATGGAACCTGGCTCTGCTGCATTGCTTGCAGGCAGATTTGTTACCATCTGAGCCAAGTGTTCTTTAGGAGGGATTGGTTTACTGGATCCTAAATGTTTTTGAGGTTGGGTAGGGGGCCACTTATGACTGATGGCTTCCTTCTCTGGGAAGACAAGAGAGGGTCCTGTGGAGGTGGGAAGGGACAAAGTGATGGGGAACAGAAAGGAAGCCCTGAGGTTACACGGTCTCTGTCAAGAGTCTTCCAAGGTGCCAGTGAGCAAGGGCCATTCTGGTTGGTTAAGAGCTGTGGAGATAGACCACCTGGGCTTAGGTTTTGGCTCTGCCGTTGCTATCTGATTTTGTGCCATTGGCCCCACATCCTGTGGCTTCTTAGTCAAGTGTGAGAGGAGACAAATGATCAATCTCATGTGATTGCTTGATGGTAAAACAAAGTTCTCTGGACAAACTACTGAGCGCGGGTTGGAAACTTAGAAGAAGCACTTGAGAATCTCAGGGAAATGTTTCTGCTTCTGAAAGGAGGGAAGGACACAAACTTTAAAAGAATGATATAACCTGAGGATATGACATAAACTGATTATAATCAAATAAGTCCAAGATGGTGGATGAGTTGGCTTCTATTAGACCTTGAGCCTCAGCATATCTTAAAACATCAGCATGCTAAATGACAACACCCAACAGTGCCATGATAGTTCTGAGGCTGATCATCAAAGGCCAAAAAGTGGGCAGTGGCCCAATTCCTGGAAAATCCCATTCCTTCCCCAAAATAGTTGGAATAATCCTCTCACTCATTGAAAGAAAGTGAAAGTTGCTCAGTCTGACTTTTTGTGACCCCACGGGACTGTAGCCTGCCAGGCTCCTCTGTCCATGGAATTCTCCAGGCAAGAATGCTGAAGTAGCCATTCCCTTCTCCAGGGGATCTTCCCAACCCAGGGATCGAACCCAGGTCTCCCCAGTTGCAGGGGGATTCTTTACTGTCTGAGCCACCAGGGAAGCCCAGCCCCTGAAATTACCAGGCCATAAAAACTAAGCATGCCGTATTTCAAGGCCACTCTTACCTTCTGAGATGGACCACACTCTGTGGAGCGTGTTTCTCTCTAAATAAACCTGCTTCTTACCTATCACTTTGTCTCTCACTGAATTCTTTCTGTGATGAGACATCAAGAACCTGAGCTTCATTAAGTCCTGAGACCAGATGTGTGATCTCAAGTTACAAGTTCGTGGGTTCAAGTCCCGGCCTGTGGGTTCAGGTCTCAGTCTGAGTTGCACAGTTAACTTCCACAGGGTGTGGCTTACCTGGACCGCCGCCCTTTGCTTTGGAAAGTCCAGAATGGAGTCAGTTGTGGGCGATGTTCCAGAGGGCAGTCGCAGCCTCGGGTGCCATTGTTACGGTGTGTGTTTCTACCAGGGCACTTTCATTCCCCAGAAGGGAGGGTTCTTACCTGAGGCCCTGCTGGTTATCTCTGGTTCCTTTGTTGCCTCTAAACCAAGAGAGCTAACCAAGGAAGACAACTGATGTGCTGCAGAATTATATCAGACAAAATTCGTGAACTTTTAGTTGAAGGAAGAGAAAGCATGGTGACCTATTTAAAGACACTTATTTATATTCAAGACGCTTCTTGTGCTGGTTTGAGAGTGTGGCCGGCAATCCTGGACATCTCTGCAGGTTTTGAGTTTCTTTTTGCATCCCGTGGGTTCAGTTTGTCAGGCCTGGGGTATCTGGGAGTGGCCCGGGGATGGAGAAGAGGTGGCAGAAGGGGAGGGTGGGAGGAGAGAAGTGGGTGGAAGCCAGTGTTTATGGCTCCCTGGGAGGTGGTCTGTGTGGCGGGATCAGAGCTGAGTGTAGGGACAGCTGTTTGAATGTGGGTCTCAGTTGAGGGAAGTGGCTTCTCTCTCCAGCTCATGCTTCACTTTGCTCACTGCCTTTCTCTTCTCCTAACCACTCTCGCTGTTCTGGGGCTTAGATGGTGAGGGAGAGACCAGAAAGATAAGAAGAAGAAGTAATATAATAGGATGCTCTAGGCCAGAATGGTGGGATGTTTTTCAGACAGTCCGTTTTCCTAACGTTTAAACACTGATTAAACACGTGTACCAGCTATGAGACTGACTCTGCAGATACAGTCATACCAGCTCTGCAGCACATGCTTTCTGAAATTGTTTATGGTGGAGCACAGCTGATTAACAGTGTTGTGTAAGTTTCAGTTGGACCGCAAAGTGATTCAGTTACACATGTGTGCGTGCATGCTCAGTTGCTTCAGTGGTGTGTGACTCTTTGCTACCCTGTGGACTGGATCCCGCCAGGCTCCTGTGTCCACGGGATTCTCCAGGCAAGATTGCTGGAGTGGGTTGCCATTCCCTCCAGGCGATCTTCCCAACCCAGGGACTGAACCCATGTCTCCTTTCTCTCCTGCATTGCAGGCAGATTCTTTACCGCTGAACCACCAGGGACGCCCCGCTTATGCATATATATGTATCTGTTCTTTGTCAAGTTCTTTTCCCATTTAGGTTACTATAGAGAATTGTGGGCTACAGTCCATGGGGTCGCAAGAGTCGGACATGACTTAGCGACTACACCACCACCACCACCAGAGTATTGAGAAGAGTTCCCTGTGCTACACGGTAGGTGCTTGTTGATCATCTATTTTTAAATATAGCAGTGTGTACATGTCAGTCCCAAACTCCCAGTCTATCCCTCCCCAACAACACATGCTTTTTGATCCTAAAGGGGAGCAAGACAGGCATTTGAAAAAGCTGATTATTATCGAAGAAGAAATCAAGTCAGTAGAGATGTATTTAAATCTCATGCAAGTGGCTTTTTTAGCCTTTTGACCAAGGCTCTTGAGAAGATCTTTCATGAAATAATGGGGCTCTTTTCTGGTGGATGAAGTCTCAGAAGGAAGGGTATTTCCAGTCTTATAAAAGAAAGGACGACCTTTTTCTTCCAAAAAATTGAGCACACAATATGTCTTCCTTCCTGCCCTCTTTTCGTGATAAGTACTTTTTAAAACAAAAAACAAAAAAAAGCTCTATGGGAGCTAGGTCCAAGTTTTTGTCTTCAAGAAGCTCCCTTCTTTGGGGGAGGAAGGAAAAGCGTGGACCCATGGCTTTGTGCCAGTACGCTCAGGCTCCAGGGCTGTGCAGGAAGCTGAGTCCAATTACAAGGGTGCTTGGCCCAGGAATGCGCGTCATCCACTCAGTCAAGTTTCTGTTGGACACTTGGAGGGCATTGTCCTTCCTCCTGAATGATGATGTGTAACTTCATGACAGAAGATGTGTAATTTTTTTCCGCCTGCAGTTTGTCACTCATTTTCGTTCTTCCCGTGAAACTGTTGGGTGGCTTCTAAGCCGGATCTCTCCCGTTTCAGGTTAAGGCTGCTACCTCTCTGCTTCTTAAGAAGCCAGAACAGTCATCTCCCTTCACTGGGAGTGAGTGGCCCTTAAGTGGCGATTCCTGCATCTTCCCCTCCTTGACCCTGTGGCCCTCTTCTGCTCTCTTCAAGCCTTTCCTGATTCATTTCCCAGTTCTTCATGCTGCAGAGACCTCGCCAGGAGCCCGGGGTCAGTCTCGCCCCTGCTGGCACCAGCTAGCTCTGGTGACACTCCCTCTGAGAGTGGAGGTGAAGTTGGCCACGTCACTGGTGCCGTCCTCTTTCAGCCATTGGGGTTCACGGAGCACCTTGTAATTAATTACTGATGCCCCTGCTTGACAAGGAGGGTGAGGAGTGGATGGAGCGAGTTTATTTTAAAAGAGAACTTTACAAATGCAAAGAAGTACTAAGAATGACATAATAATGCCAGTCTACCACCCATAGCTGGGAATGGTTGATATTTGTTGTCATATTTACATCAAGTCTTTTTTTTTTAAAAGCTTCCCCTCTCTACCAGCCACCCCCGTTCTCTGTCCCTGCTCTCTAGACAACCACGTAGCATTATTCACTGCTTCTCTTCCTTAACTAAACAGATTTGCTAATTGCATGACCAACATTTCAGAGTTGTTCTCTGAGAATAAATGGGAAAATGTACATAAAAGGTTTTTTTTTGGCAACTTTGCCCCCCATCCACTTTAGATTTTTGAAATCTACCCATGTTGATAGACACAGGTCAGAGCTATTTTTTAACTGCTCTGATTATTTCATTGTATTACTTTATTGATTTATCTATCCATTCATCTGTTGAAAGGCTTTTGGATCCAGTTGCTAAATAGTTTTCACAAGTACAGTGATGCTGTAATGAAAGTTTTTGTGCACAAGTCAGAGAGAAGCAGAATTTCTGGGTCAGGCACATTCTTCTCTTTCCTATTAGCCTCTGGTCCAAGTTTGCTCCAAAGCACATTCTCTGCTCACCTGGGCCTTCAGCAGGTAGGTCCCCTGGCCAGGTTCTCAGATGACTTGCATTGAACCAGATGAGAAATGCTTGGGACCCCCGGAAAAGAGGGAAAGCTGGTAGGGCTGTTGACAATCTTGATATCAATTTCTCTGGCTCTTCAAGGACAGCCTGGCTTGCAGAGCCCCAGAGGACTGTGTTGAATTTCAGTGTGTTTTTGTTTTCTCAAACTGTCTGCCTCCGCCCTGACCCTCCCCAGGCCTTGGCGATTCCAGGAATGACCCTGGTGTTTATGAAGCAGCCCTTGGGAGATCGCAGAGGCAGAGAGGCCCTTTTTTCTGCTCACTCAGGTTGGCGGGGAGGGGGTGAGATCAGAGCTGCTCTAGAAACCTCCATGGTGCCTGGCCAAGGACGGCCCCTCTGTGTGCATCCAAGTGTAGACACGTGTCTGTTTATGAACCCGCCTGTCAGCAGGTGCAAAGAGCCTATGAGTCTTTGTCTTTGTAGGGTGTACACGTGAAGCCGTATCTCTTGAGCAGAAGCCTTTTCTCCCACCACCAAGAAGTTCTTCAGGAGACCGAGGCAGGAATGGGGCCCTGGACTAGAAGGGGGTTGTTAAAAGTACAGAGTCTCTGACGCGCACCCAGGCCTTGCTCTCTCCCAAGCTCTGGGGCTGGAGGGTGTTTAGTCTCCAAGTCTGACTCTTCTGTGACTCCATGGGCTGTCGCCCACCAAGCTCCCTGTCTATGGAGTTTTCCAGACAATGATACTGGAGTGGGCTGCCGTTTCTTTCCCTAGGGAATCCTCCTCACCCAGGGCTTGGACCTGTGTTTCCTGTATTGGCAGGCGGGTTCTTTACCACTGAGCCTCCAGGGGAGCCCTGGGGCTGGAGGGTAGGACTCTGTTTTTCCATAGGCTCTTCAGATGCTAGCTGATGAACAGCTATGATTAGGAAACATTTGCCTGGTCTCACTCCCTGAATTTATAGCTGAGCACACAGGGGCCTGCACATCTGAGACACCCAGCTGGCATTACCCAGAATCCCAGGCCCGGAGGTGATGTCAAGATTAGAACCTGGGGACTTTAACTTCCCAACCAGCACTGCCCTTCCCACCACACTGGAACCGGTTGGCCAGGGCTTTGAGTCCAAGAGCCCTTGTTCCAAAGGAAATCCTAAAAGGGCTCAGAATGGCTTGGCAGGTGGTAGCCCTCTGCCCTCCTGTTGTCCACTGTCGCTGTCTCCGGTAGTGGTTCCTTCCCAGCCTGAGGATGGGACTGGGTGCCCACTGGCCATCCCCCTCCACAGACTTCACCCAGCACTACAGCCCTTAGCTGGGCTCTGGTAGCTGTGGGGGTGCAGGGCCACGGTCTTCAGGTGAGAAAGGTCAGTACCTGCACTGGTATGATGTGACCACCTGGGTCGAATTCAGCACGGTTCTCGGGCTCTGCGAGCCAGGCTGTCCTTGAAGGGCCAGAGAAATTGATATCAAATGGTCAACAGCCCTACTAGCTTTCCCTCCTTTCTGTGAGTCTAGAACATCAGAAGAGGCTGCTTATTTGCAGCCATTTCCTTACGTAGAGGGTGGTCAGAAACCTCTTTTGTTTGAAACTTGCTTTGTTTGCAAACCGTGCAGAGGAGCTACTGGTGTGGTGGCAGCTGAGAGATGTCAGATTGCTTAGCGGTGGCCCTTGCAGAGAGCAGGGGCTCAGAGTGGGGGAAAGAACGGGAAGGGAGTTTGCAATGGATCTGGGTATGAGCAGGAGGTAGACGGCCTGATCAGGAGAGTCATTAACTGAGCTTGAATGTCGCCACTGCTGACATCCATGCATGCGTGCACTACTCAGGATTCCCATGTGAGGACACTGTTGCCAGCCGCCCATGACCATCTACAAAAACGTAGAGGATGACATGTGATGTCTCTCACCCAGAGAGACTATGGACCTCAGGTTTAACTTTAGCTGAAGAATAACAAATAGGCCCCCTTTGTACCCTGTGTGTATGTTAGTTGCTCAGTTGTGTCTGACTCTTATGTGACCCCATGAACTGTATGTACTCGCCAGGCTCCTCTGTCTGTGGGATTCTCCAGGCAAGAATACTAGAGTGGGTTGCCATGTCCTTCTCCAGGGGATCTTCCTCACTCAGGGATTGAACCCAGGTCTTCTGCACTGACGATAGATTCTTTACCATCTGAGCCACCAGAGAAGCCCCTTTCTACCCCACTCATTTCTAACTTCTGCCCGCACCTGCCCCACCTCCCAGCATGGCTTGAATTACCCACTCCAGCCTCTGGGTGGCCTGCGTTACTGAACACAGTGGCCACAGGCTAGGCGTGTCTGGTGTGCACAGTCAGCCATACAGAGGGAGGGACTAGCTTCAGATTCTCTCCAACAAAAGCAGAAAGCTTGTTGGCAAGTTTACCTGGGAGCCCTGCCTCACCTGTGCGTTCAGGGCGAGCATGAGACTCTTGTTTTTCCTCTCTCCCTTTCTGCCTTCTTCCCCTCATCCTCCCATCCTTCCTTCCTTTAGTTTCTGTAAGCAGAGTTAAAGTAGTTTCGGCAAATCCACCCTTGCCCAAGGACTTCGTCAGCTGGCAGAGAGCTTTGATGTTTGCAACATAATATATATATAATCAACAGAATCGTTTCAGAACAGATATTTGAATAGACGGTTTTGCACGATTCTCTTTTTACTAGTCCCCACCCCACCCCCACCCCCAATTCCAGATATCTGATCTGCAGATCAGATATCACCCACCATTCCCCTCTGCCTGACAAATGCACCTTTCATTTACTCATCCCAGAACTAGATGATCTGCATGTTTCTTCCACATTGGGAGTCTACAAATGCTGTAGACTATTTAAGTAGCAGCCTTCACTTTTGTTATTGTTGAGTTGCTAAATTATATCTGACTCTGTGACCCCATGGACTGCGGCACACCAGGCTTCTCTGTCCTCCACCANTAGTTTCTGTAAGCAGAGTTAAAGTAGTTTCGGCAAATCCACCCTTGCCCAAGGACTTCGTCACCTGGCAGAGAGCTTTGATGTTTGCAACATAATATATATATAATCAACAGAATCGTTTCAGAACAGATATTTGAATAGACGGTTTTGCACGATTCTCTTTTTACTAGTCCCCACCCCACCCCCACCCCCAATTCCAGATATCTGATCTGCAGATCAGATATCACCCACCATTCCCCTCTGCCTGACAAATGCACCTTTCATTTACTCATCCCAGAACTAGATGATCTGCATGTTTCTTCCACATTGGGAGTCTACAAATGCTGTAGACTATTTAAGTAGCAGCCTTCATTTTTGTTATTGTTGAGTTGCTAAATTATATCTGACTCTGTGACCCCCATGGACTGCGGCACACCAGGCTCCTCTGTCCTCCACCATCTCCCAGAGTCTGCTCAAATTCACATCCATTGAGCTGGTGATGCCATCTAACCATCTCATACTCTGCCACCCTGTTCTTTTGCCTTCAGTCTTTCCCAGCATCAGTCTTTTTCCAGTGAGTCGACTCTTCACATCAAGTGGCCAAAGTATTGGAGCTTCAGCTTCAGCCTTCACTTAAGTACAATGATTATTCTTTTTTTTTTTTTTTTTCAGCTTTGAGAAGTTAGAGCTCAGAAAGGTTAAAGGGTTTGGCCCAAATCACAGGTGACCTGTCAGTGGCAAAGCCAGGATTGGAATTCAGGGCTCTTGACTCCTGCCCATTCGAGTTTGTGAATGAATTGTCCACAACCATGGATATTAACAGAGAAGTTATCTGGGAGGGAGGAGAAAGATGGTAGTTAGTATTTATTTTTTTGCCCAACATATATGTCAAGGTTAAGTGCATTTTGGGGAAAATCAACAAAGAGCCATGTGACTTCTGTACCCAGGCGGGATGGAACCAGGGAAGGAGCTGACATTCCCCTGGCCTGTTACTTGCAGTGTAGTCTCGAAGGGCCGGGGGATGCTAGTACTTGTTGAAGGAAGTGAGTTCACGGAGACAGTGAGTGATGGATTTAGGGCTGGATTAGGTCATCTCTGTGGTGCCCTCAGCCCTCAGATTTCCGAATAATTGTGAGACAGAAGGTTGGAAAATGGCTAGGATTTCTTTAGATTAAAAAAGGAGATGTATTAACCTGTGATGAAGATGTGTGATGGTTTTTGGAAAAGGTCTTCTTTTCTCATCTGTCCTGCATAAGCAGGAAGGGATAAGGGGTTGCTGTTAGAGTCTTAAGGCTTGTTTTCCTCAGAGTGTGCTAAGGTTTCTTTTAAATCAGAAACTGTTGTTCAGTCTCGAAGTCATGTCCGACTCTTTGTGATCGCATGGACTGCAGCATGCTAGGCTTGCCTGTCCTTCACTATTTCCTGCAGTTTGCTCAAACTCATGTCCATTGAGTTGATGATGACATCCAACCATCTCGTCCTCTATTGCCCCCTTCCCCTTCTACTCTCAGTCTTTCCCGGCATCAAGGTCTTTTCCAATGAGTTGGTTCTTCACATCAGGTGGCCAAAGTATTGGAGCTTTAGTTTCAACATTAGTCCTTCCAATGAATATTCAGGGTTGATTTTCCTTTAAGATTGATTGATTTAATCTCCTTGCTGTCTAAGGGACTCTTCAGGAGTCTTCTCCAACACCACAGTTCAAAAGCATCAATTCTTCAGCACCCAGCCGCTTTTTGGGTCCGACTCTCACATCTATACATGACTACTGGAAAAACCATAGCTTTGACTATACAGACATGTCTCTGCTTTTTAATACACTGTCTAGGTTTGTCATAGCTTTTCTTCCAAAAAGGAGCAAGCGTCTTTTAATTTCATGGCTGCAGTCACTGTCCACAGTGATTTTGGAGCCCAAGAAAATCAAATCTGCCAACTGTCAAATGGAGCAGAAGTCAGAGCATCGCAGTACGAGAAAGTAACATTTCATGAGAGGAAGGGTCTGTTGGACACAAAGGTCTTCGTTAAATAAGGTTGTTAGTGCTACAATCGAACAAGAAGACACTGAGGGCGAAAGGGCTGTGCCCAAAATTAAGTTTTAGTATTTATGCATAGAAGTAGGCAGCTGGAATGTCACCCTCCTTGGGTAGGTTAGGAAGGCTGGGTCACAGAGCAGTGTGGAGACCCCAGGCCAATTATGGAACACTTCTGACAATAGCAGAGAGGTTGTGTGTGCTCCTGGAGACCCAGCTACTGGTTCTTTTGGGCCTCTAGTTTGCTGTCTGTAAAATGGGACACCTCATCCATTTCCTCTCTTCTGCCTTTCTCACTCAGCTTTCCTGCAAGTGTGTAAGGGGTGAAGTTGGGACAGTGTCCCTACTGCATGACCAGCCTTCTCCCTGCCCTTTAAGTCTCCCACAGGTGCGGTCTACTCTGATCATCTTCCCCACTTCCCCACTTGGAAAAGCTTGACCTTCTATATATCATTAGGAAGCTGCCTGCTACAGCATTGACCCATCTCCTGGGTCACTAGGTAGAGAACAGTTACTGCTTGCTAATCCTTAGGCAGTATCTCGTCAGGGGTCTTGGAGCTCCCTGTCAGTCATCTCCAAGCCTTCGGGCTTTTCCAGTTCAGTGATTTGGGTTGCTAAGAACCGTTTCTTAGAGCGACCTTTGCACTGCAGCCCATGGAGCTGCATACATAAGTGGTTGCTTAATAAATATTATTCTGAACCAAACTCTCCTAGGCAGGGAAAAAAAAAATTCCAACTTGGTATTTTTGTTCCTGAGGGCAAATTCCATCTCTAGCTGGAGTTCTTCCTGTGGAATGTTTTCCTGCGGACTGCCCTGTCACCTATAAGAGAACAGATGGGCAGAGCTTGATGACATGTGATGGTGTCTTTGTCCCGCAGAGGTGGGGGTGCCATTCGGGTTCGTCCCCAAGGGAGGGCCAGCCCTGTGTGCTTGGCACTGTGTACACACGCAGCCCTTGGGATCCTGCCTGCTGCCCATGAGAGGTGGATCCTGTTTGTGCCCATTTTACAGATGAGCAGTGAAGGCACACCAAGTTTAGGTAACTTGTCCGGGGCTGCATGGCTCGGTGGTGAAGCTGGGATTCAGCCAAGCGATTAGGCTTTGTAGGCTGAGTGCTTGAACCTCTTTGGCTGGTAATAGGAGCAGTCAAGGAATCAGGGCTCTTCTCAGCCTACTGGCCTTTCTCATCTCCATCCTGGGAAACGATTGCATTTCCCTGGCTCTGGGCTTCCACTTCAAGGTTGGGGGGGTCGGTCAGCACCTGCGTCAGCGAACCAGGCCCATGGATTTCCTCATCTTATTAGCGCTTTCATCGGCAATGATGAAATCAATAAAGGAGTGGGTTCCAGGAACATACCCTGGAACCCAGGCAGCCTCTGTGAGTGTAGACAAACTGACCTTCAGCTCAGAGTGGTCAGGGACATCTCGGGACAGGAAACTGCCTCTGTCCTCCTGGGATAAGACTGCTCCCTGGAGCCCTGTCCTCTGGGACCCAGTGTAGGGCTATTTTATATGACTTGAAGGCCCTAGACATGTTTGCCTCCATGGGCCCCTTCCCCCACAAAAAATGTCTTAAAGTCATATTTTTATAACTGCACACGTATCAGTGTTATATGAGGATGTCTGCTGTGACCTAAAAGTTTATTGTTTTTTCTTCTCATTTTAAAAAGAAATGAAAACATTTCCCGGGACTCTGGGTACTGTGCCCACCATGGTACGTGATACGCAGGCCAGCTCTGCCAGGAGCCGGAGGCCCTGAACCAGCAATTTTCTCTGTACCCTTCACCTCTGCCCAGTGTTTCCAGAGCTTTCTGAGGGCCTGGTTCTGAGCGTCAACTGTGGGCTCACCCCTAGGCACAGTGGTACGAGTGCCCGGGAGACCTGGGGAAGAGGGGTCAGCAGGCTGCCAGTTGTGTGAGGTCCCTACCACTATTGCCAAGAAGGTGGGCTTGGAGACCAGAGGCGTGCTTGGGGATGGAGCCGTGGTGGAGGGGGTCTTAGCTGAGGCGGGGTGGGGGATACAGTGTAGCTCAGATCTGCTTTGTGAGGGGCTGGGAGTCTTGAGCACTGAGCCATGGAGAGCATCAGGCCTCTGGATAAAGCCTAACTCCGGAACAGTGGCTTTCACCTGGGGGCATTTTTGCCTCCCAGGGGCCATTGGGTAATGTTCAAAGGCATTTTTGATTATTACAGCTTGGGGCGGGTGCTGCTGGCATTTGGTGAGTGGAAGTCTGGGATGGTGCTGGGCGCTTCACACAGGACAGCTCCCAACAAAGAATCTTCTGGTGCCAAGGCCAGTAGTGCTCGGGTCAGGAGACCCCGACCTCAAGAATGTTCCAGACATTGGTTCCTGTGAGTAGGCCCTTTCCAGAAGCTCCTCGAGAGGACTAAACACGCAGGCTGTCCTGCCCTCTTCCAACCCAAGGCAGTGTGATTACAGCCACAGTGGAGACAGGCTGTGTTCATCTAAGCCTTGGGGTGGCTTCCCATGAAAAGAGAGGAACCAAGTGAGCTTCTGAGAGTCACAGCTTCAGACAGCAGAGCGGATGGGTACAGAAATGGTGGGAGATTCCCAGAGCCCTTGTCTAGTTCCCTGGTCAGCAGAATGCATGGTCTGGAATGCTGGAAGTGGTGTTGAGGTCTCCAGAAATTCTGCCACAGTGGGGCAGGAAGCTGGCTGGGCAGGGCATGGTGAGGTTGTAGTCGTGCCCAAGGTGAACCAGGGCTAGGTGAGGGCAATCTGCAGGTTCCTGTATTGTCTTTCCCTTGGGGTCCTGCATGGAAGCAGGACTTTTGTAATCATCTTGCTGTTTTCCTCCTGTGTTCCCTGGGCCGTGCCAGCAGGGATAGGGGCAGAGAGCCTGAAATTGTCCCACAGGTCCGGGGCAAAGAAGCCTGTAGAAACGGAAATGGCAGAACTGGCGGTGAGGCTGGGGTTGAGTCCTCTCCTCCACTTGTGCCAGCATCTGCTGCATGCATCGAGGTTAATGTGAAGGAAATGGAGGGTTACCTGAATCAGACCATCCTGGTTTTTTGCCGGGTTTATCTCAGACTCTCTCAAGCCTTCCCTGCAACCTGCTGCCCTCCACCTCTGATATCTGAGGAGGGAGGGGAGGATCTTATCTTCTTTGTGGTTGGCCTCAGCTGCCTGAACACTCCCAGAGGAAAGCTGTAGCCAGCCCCCCATTCAGGGGAACATGGCCGGTAGCTGAGCTGGGGAACCAGGAGCGCCTTCTCTTAGGGCCTCTGGGTTTCTGCTGTTTGGGCTTCAAGGACAGAAAGGGGAGGGGCACAGGGTGAGGAGCGTCTGGGGCAGGTGATGTAGACCATGGTGGATCCGGACTCCCACCCGACTTGGTGTCAGATGCTTCAGGCCCGAGTTCCTCTGCGGGTAGTGCTGGGGTTTCTGGAATAGGAAGTCACCTGCATTTGGCTATTTATGATAAAATCTGGGCTACCCGGAGCCTCTGGGGAAATAGCCATTCTGGAGAAACATTTTCTGGGTTTTAGAAGGCTTACTCATTTAAAGACTTCAATTTTTATTTTCCTAAATTTAACAATTTTGGATAGAAATTTAAAAAAAAAAAAATACTGAATACTTGACATGTTTACCCCTTCCCTTTTTGCATACCCCGAGGGCATGGCAACCTGTTCCAGTATTCTTGCCTGGAGAATTCCATGGACAGAGGAGTCTGGCAGGCTACAGTCCATGGGGTCACAGAGAGTCAGACTCGACTGAGCAACTAAAACACACTCAAGGTCATATTATCAACATGAGTCTTATTTTGGGCCACACAATGTGGAAGTTTTCAGGGGTCATCAATGGCTGTGGAGTGGTTTGTGGGGCACTAAACAGCCCCAGAGTTCTGTCTGTTTTTTTTAACTGTCTTCTATCCTCTCTGCCATTTGATACTTCTTGCATGGACAACATGCCTGCCTTCTTATTCCTTTTAATTTTGTTGATTTTATTCTGTGGTGGCCTTGGAAACCAGACATGCAGAAACCAGGCTTACTGGAGCAGTACTCCTGTGAACCATCAGGGTTCTTCATGCATTGACTTTCCCTGTCTTGTTGGGAAAGCGTCACAGCTTTACAGTGCTTGGACGTGGTGACCGCTGTTCTGAGGCTTGTGAAACTTATCTTCCTCTGCTTCCTGTTTCTGGGTCAAGTTCTGCATGGCCAGCGTAGCGGATCACTGAGGCAGATGCCATCAGCATCCCATCATCACTATTACCATTTTCGTCATCATCAAAGTAATCATCACCAACAGGATATAGTTTCTGCGCCCACCTGTATCTCAGTGGCTTTCCCTTTAACATACACTCAACTGTTCTGTGAAATAAGAACGATTATTATCCAACAATTTGCAGTTAAGGAAACAGAGACACAGAGCGAGTATATATGCAGGAGAAATACAGGCTGGTATAAAAAAATGGTAGAGCTGGGATTTAGCCCGAGTCTGCCCTCCTAACCAGTGCTCACCAGTCTGGAAATAATGTATCAGGTTCTAAAGGGATCCTCTCCTCTGGCTAGTGAGACCTGACACACAGGCAACAGGTCCAGTGAGAAGGGAAAGGATGGGAGCCAACCTTTGTTGAACTCCTCTGTTTGCGGGGACCCTGCTGGTACCTGGTCCCCTGGAGTCTGCTGGAAGGAGATGCTCTGAGGATGTAGGTACTGGCTCCCCAAGGCACGGAGGAGGGTCCCACCCCTTAGCTGAAGAGGGAGTGAACACCAAAGCTCACAACAACCCAGAGAGGTTATAGCGGCCCTCCTTTTCCAGGTAAGGGTCAGCTTCTTTCCTCCTTAGAGCACTACCTGGGACAGCGACCCTCAGCCCACCACGCTGTGCCTGAGTTCTGAAGGGACTACCGAGTACTAAGCGCCTTGCTTGGAATTCTTGTGTAGAAGTATTTATCGTAAAAGACATTTGGGTTTGTTATCCAGACGGCAGGTTTTTGGAGGTGCACTAAAGGGGAAGAGAAAATGTGCACGGTTTGCTTGGAGATAGCCCTGAGTGTTCCCTGGGCCTGCAGGGGCCTGCAGTGCTGTCTGAGGCCCTGAGGCCCCTGCTGTGTCTGTCAGGAGCTGTGTGCAACCTGGCCTGCCTAGAGCTCTCCGGAAATGGTCTCCTGGTCAGGACCCTTCCAGACCATTCACTGTTCCCTGGCTGGACACACCTAAGCCTCCGTGAGACGGCGGGGGTGTGGGGCATGCCACATGAGCTGTGCACGCGGTAGGAGCTGTTCCCTGTGGCTGACTGGCTGGGGGTCTAAGAAAGTTCAAAAACTTAATGGGTGGACCTTGGAGAGTCATTTGGGTATGAGGCTACACGCCCTGCAATAAGATGAAACCGCAGCGTGGTCCTTGTTCCTGTTCTGGGAGCTCTCGATGTCATGGGTTAAAGTGGTAGTCACTCAGTTGTGTCTAACCCTTTGTGACCCCATGGACTATAGCCTGCCAAGCTCCTCTGTCCGTGGGATTCTCCAGGCAAGAATACTGCCATTCCCTTCTCCAGGGGATCTTCCCCACCCAGGGATTGAACCCGGGTCCCATGCATTGCAGGCAGATTCTTTACCATCTGAGCCACCAGGGAAGCCCTGTTATAGGGGGGCGGGCCAGCATGCATAGACAGACCGGGAGACAAGTCAGGGACCCTGGGTCGTGCCGAAGGAGCGGAGTGTCCATGCGGGCAGCACAAAGAGGGGCAGGCGGGCTGATGAAGAGTGACAGCGGAGGTGGCGTTGGACGCTGAATTCTGCTGGCAACCTGACCCTCCACCGCACTAACCACCAGACACCGCACAGCCCAGTGCTCTCTGTGGCTTGAATTTCAAAAACTCATCCAATCCGCGCCTTTTCAGACCATAAATGATGAAGACTTTAAACAGCTTTTGAACTGTGGTGTTGGAGAAGACTCTTGAGAGTCCCTTGGACTGCAAGGAGATCCAACCAGTCCATTCTGAAGGAGATCAACCCTGGGATTTCTATGGAAGGAATGATGCTAAAGCTGAAGCTCCAGTACTTTGGCCACCTCATGTGAAAAGTTGACTCATTGGAGAAGACTCTGATGCTGGGAGAGATTGGGGGCAGGAGGAGAAGGGGACGACCCAGGATGAGATGGCTGGATGGCATCACGTGATTCTGAGTGAACTCCGGAAGATGGTGATGGACAGGGAGGCCTGGCGTGCTGCGATTCATGGGGTCGCAAAGAGTCGGACACGACTGAGCGACTGAACTGACTGACTTAAACAGGGGAGGTTAGTGGTGGGTGAATCTGAGAGGTGTTTCTATGGAAGAGTTGATGGCTTTAATCCCATTCCCTGTGAGGGCCTTGCCCACTCAATCCCTCAACCCTGCCTGGCCTCCTGGGATATGGACAGAGCAGAGTAGGTGGCCCAGGCTCCTTTCTGGAGTCAGAGTCTGCGTTCACATCCTGGATTGTGATTTTGGTCAAGAAGCTGACCTCCGTGAGCCTGAGCTTCTCCGTTTGTAGAAGTTGGGGGATGTTGGTACTCCTAGTAGCTGTGAAACTGAAATTGATCATCCACGCATCTTGCTTAGCGCTGTTACTTAGACGTTGGTCATCGCCTTTCTTGTCACTGTCAGGGGTTCAGCCAGTCCCTGGAGGGCCCACATCTAGGGAAACCAGACCTGCAGCCCTCAGTCTCGTCCTTTCTCTCTGCAGACAATGGCGAGGAGCACTCTGAGGGAGGCCTGGTCGAGAACCACGTGGACGGGAACGTGAACTTGATGGGAGGTGGAGGTGGTGCTGGTCGGAAGCCCCTCAAGTCCGGCATGAAGGAGCTGGCCGTGTTCCGGGAGAAGGTCACGGAGCAGCACCGGCAGATGGGCAAGGGTGGCAAACATCACCTTGGCCTGGAGGAGCCCAAGAAGCTGCGGCCGCCACCTGCCAGGGTCAGAGAGGGTCGGGTCTGGCTGGAAGGGTGGGAGGACGGTCAAAGGGAGTTGTCCCAGCAGGAGGTGTCAGGAGCACTGCTGTGAGATCCATGTCCTGTGTGCCTGCAGGCAAAGTGCTTTCTGATTCCACTGCTAACATGCAGTGTTTTTTCAGGCACATCAGTATTTTTCTGAGGGCCTCAGCGTCTTTGGCTGTGAAATGGGCTGGACATAAGGGTTCTTGAAGTCCCTCCCTTCTAAAGCCTCCACATTTCTGCTCCGCTTCATTGTTGTTGCTTAGTTGCTAAGATGTGTCTGACTCTTTTGTGACCCCATGGACTGTAGCCCGCCACGCTGCTCTGTCCATGGGATTCTCCAGGCAAGAATACTGGAGTGGGTTGCCATTTCCTACTCCAGGGGATCTTCCCTGACCAGGAAGTGACCTGCATCTCTTGCATTGGCAGGCAGATTCTTTACTGCTGAGCTACTGCGGAAGCACTGCTTGGCTTTGAGATAAAGGCCAAAAAAAAACACACAAGGCTACATACAGTCCATGGAATCGAGTCAGACACAACTTAGCAACGACATCACCACCACTACCGCTTGAACTTGCCCACTCTTGTTGCAGTACACTACCCTCACTGAGCCACCCCTCTTGCTCTTTCCAGCTCAGCTCTGCTGTCTTGGCCCTTGGATGGGTTTATGGAAGGGAATGATGGTTGGGCCACTGGATGGGGTAGAGATACTTGTATTTAGTGTTGGCAAGTAGATCCCATTTTGACCCCTGAAAGGATGGAAGAGAGGAGGAAAGACTCACCTGCAGGCTGACTTCCTCTTGGAGTGGGGCGGGGCCTGCTGGTAAGGCAGTGAGCTTGCTGGGCTGGGTGTCAGAAGTTCCTGGTTCCACCGGCTTGCTGTGTGGCCTTGGGAAAGTGGCGTTCTGCACACAGGCTTCTTTCTGAAGCTGTGCCGGGGCTGGCGTTGCATGAGCCTGTTCTCACTCTAAGTGTCCTCTCCATGTGCCTGTGCCTGCAGACCCCCTGCCAGCAGGAATTGGACCAGGTCCTGGAGCGGATCTCCACCATGCGCCTTCCGGATGAGCGGGGTCCCCTGGAGCACCTCTATTCCCTACACATCCCCAACTGTGACAAGCATGGCCTGTACAACCTCAAACAGGTGAGTCAGGGTGTCTCTGGCCTGGGTGTGCCTTGTTCCTGCCCCCCCATGCCGCCAGTAAGCCCCTGAGGTCTCAGCGCTGAGCCCAAGACCAGTCTTCTGCGAGGAGGGCAGGGATGCCAGCCGAGGGGGGTGGGGATGCCAGCTGCCAGGCCAGGGAGGGCGGGGGCGGGGCTTGTTGGCTTCAGTCCCTTCCAAGGCTGACTTCGATTCCCCCGCTACCTGCCAGCAGCGGTTAGCATGAGAGGGAGCCTCTTGGAGAAGAGATAGGGCCTCGTAACAGTGCCTCTTGACTTTTACTGAGCATTAGAATCACCTGTCGGTGATTCTGGGGACCTGGCTGCAAGAGATTGCCATTCAGAAGGTTGAGTGGGGTCCGAGAGTTTGCATGTCTAACCAGCTCTCAGGGATGCTGATGGTCCCTGGACCCCACTTCCAGAATCACTGACTTAAACCATTCAGAACCAGGTAGCCTCTCTGGTTTTCCAGTATCTCAAGGAATGGAGAAATACCACTTGAAATATTACTAAAAAAAGTAATAGGAGTGGCTCAGCAGTGAAGAATCTGCCTGCCAGTGCAGGACACTGGGTTCAATTCCTGGGTTGGGAAAAGCCCCAGGAGAAGGAAATGGCAACCCACTCCGGTATTCTTGCCTGGGGAAATCCCATGGACAGAGGAGCCTGATGGTGTAGAGTCCTATGGGGTCAAAAGGGTCAGACGTGACTTATCGACTAAACAGTTAACAACAACGTGAGTACATTAGAGAAAATTAAAAAAGTTTATAAGTTTTTAAAAGAAAAGAACCCTTTTCCCTCCCCCTTCCACTCTGTTCATATGCCTTTTAATGTCTATGTGTATATGTGTATTTACCTAACCACATAGAGTTTATAGTGGCGATTGTTACCAGTTGTTTAATCTTGGTGGGTTGTCCCTTAACCTACCCCACTGCCCACTTCCTCAAGCTCATCCCTTATGTAGGGAGAAAACGTCCGTGTGCATTTCATGTAAGGCAGGATTGAGACAGTGTGGGCTCCACCAGCCATTCTGTTTTCCAGTGGAGGATCTGAGCCCAAGTGCACAATGGGCTTCTCTAGGGAGCTTTAAACAGTACAAATGCCTGGGCCGCACCCCCAGACATCCGTATTTTGTGAGTCTGGGGCGCTTTCTGGGCACTGGCTTTTCAAAGGCTCCCCTGGTGATCCTAGTTGGTATTGGAGCTGACTTAAAAGCTGGGTATGTGGGAACTTGCCTGGTGGTTCAGTGGCTAAGACTACGTTCCCAGTGCAGGGGGCCCAGGTTTAATCCCTGATCAGCGAACTGCATCCTACATGCTGCAACTAAGACCTGGCACAACCAAATAAAAACATTAAAAGGAAAGGTGGGTGTGTGGAGCCAGAAGGTGGGGTATGGGGCTCTCCTGACACTCCAGGGGATCTCACTTCCCCATCTTCTTAGCCTAGGCATCTTGTCCCTTGAAATATCAGTCTGCCATTAAAAGCTATTAGTTCACACACCTGCCCTCTAAATGTAAGCCAGCTACTTTGGAGCATCAAAGAAGCAATAGCAATCTTTTCTTCCAAACCTTATGGATAAACGGGATTTTTGAGATGAATTGGCTCATGGGTAAGAGCAGGCACCCTGGGAGGGAAATGCCTGGGTTGGTGTACCAGCTGTGGCTCTCACTAGGGGAATGCCTGGGTTGGTGTACCAGCTGTGGCTCTCACTAGGGGAATGCCTGGGTTGGTGTACCAGCTGTGGCTCTCACTAGCTCTGTGACACTGGCCAAGTCTGTGCTTCCTTCTGACCATCTATAAAGTGGTAAAACATTGGTACCTAATTCGCAAGATGATTGTGGGGATTAAATGAATGTATGTTAGATAGGAACTGTAAGCAAGCAGCATAGAGATTGCTTACACCACGCCCAGCATAGAGCGGGACCTTTTACCATTACGTGCATTCCCGACCTCCCGTTACAAGTGTACATCCGTCCATCCCGTACACTGGGTCGTCTGCTGGATGGGACCTCTGCACGTGTGGGGGCCAAGCCTTTCTATTGAAGCCACCCCGAGCAGCCTTGCTAATAGCCAGAGCGCAGTTCCTGGGCCAGCATCACGCGTTACACTGGAGCTTGAATGACTGAGGAATTGGCAGGCACACACCCAGACCTCGGAACAGGAGTTTGCATGTCAGTGAGACCCCCTCGTTTTTATCGGGGTGTCTTTTATGTCCTCCTCTCTCCTCAGTGCAAGATGTCTCTGAACGGGCAGCGTGGGGAGTGTTGGTGTGTGAACCCCAACACCGGGAAGCTGATCCAGGGAGCCCCCACCATCCGGGGGGACCCCGAGTGTCATCTCTTCTACAACGAGCAGCAGGGGGCTCGAGGGGTGCACACCCAGCGGATGCAGTAAACCACAGCCAGCCGGTGCCTGGCACCCCCCACCTCCACCCCTCTTCGGGAGCGGGTAGAGCATGCAGAGCGCATGCGTGGTGGGTGGCGGGGCGGAGCTTCCAGGAGTTCTGACATGTGTATTTATATTTGGAAAGAGACCGGCACCGAGCTCGGCACACCCCACCCCACCCCTCACCTTCCCCCTCCCCAGCTGGAGATGCCTGCACCCTCCCTGCTCAAGGCCCTGCTGGGCAGGAAGGGGATGGTTGCAGTGGCGGAGCTGGGGTAAATGTTTGGGAGAGGGAAAAAAAGAAATTTTTATTTTTGAACCCCTGTGTCTCTTTTGCTTAAGATTAAAGGAAGGAAAAATAAAGCTTGTGTGTCTTTTGCCTGAGTCTTTGCTCCCCCGCGCCCGGTACAAAAGAGGTTCCGAGGCTTGCCAGCCTCCTTCCCTCCAGCTTTGCCCCGACTGTGTGGGCAAGCTGGGCAGGCCAGCCTTGGGTTCATAACAGAAATGAGATGGATGGGGTGGAAGGAAGTCAGGAGTCCAGGTGGAGCCCCCCAGCACAGCCCTAGGAGTCTGGCCAATCTCCCCTGCCCCTGGGCGGGCTCTGGGGGAGGAGGGGTGGACCCCAGTGTCTCTTCTTCCATCTCACATTGAGATGATACTGCAGAGGAAGAAAAGGATCCCGGAAATTGGAACTGGGTTCCTCTGGCCCTCAAATTAAGGAGAGCTCTCTTAGCCCACGGGAGACATGTAATAACCCCCAAGGGAAGTGAGTGGGTCTGTTGTGACTTGGAGTCTCAGACTTGCTTGCTGAGGGGCCCAAGGAGCTGTCTGGCTCCAGAATAGCAAGCACCTTTTGGCTAAAGCCGAGGGACCAGGGAAAGGGCACAGACACAGGCCCTGCTTCTGAAGCAGAATTCTGCCCACTTGGTTCTGTTGGTATCTCCAGCCCCGGCCAATTCCAGGGGGCTACCCACTTGGCTGGCTTCCCTGGTGGCTCAGTGGTAAAGACTGCCTGCCAATGCAGGCAATGCAGGTTTGATCCCTGGGTTGGGAAGAACCCCTGGAAAAGGAAATGGCGACCCACTCCAGTGCTCTTGGCTTGGAGAATCCCATGGACAGAGGAGCCTGGCGGGCTACAGTCCATGGGATCTCAAAGAGTTGGGCACAACTTGGTGGCTAAACAACTCCACTTTGCAGGAGGCCATGGGGAAGTGCGGTGTTTGGTGCTTTCAGGCCCACTGTTCACACGGCCTTACTTTCCGCAGCGCTCCTTCTGTGACATCGTACCCCTACCCACGTGGAGGAGGGGACCAGAGGCAGCCATGCCTGGGCCACCACCCTCCTGATCAGTCACCTGGCAACTCAGGAAGGAGAGGCAGAAGGACACCTGGGGCCAGGCCTAGGGGTGAGACGAGCTTCACTTGGAGAAGAAAAAAAGCAGGTCCCCCAAAGCGGGCAGATCCCCAGCCAGAGCCTCTGGGCTGTACCTGCGAGTGGCTGTCTGCCTGCCCCGGAAGTACATTAAAGCTCAGTTAGTCCTCAGGAATCCACAAATAAGGTGCTATTGTTAGCTTCACTTCACAGATAAGGAAAAAGGCCCCCAGAGATGCCTAACCTGCACTGCCTGGGACTGGGTCCCCAGACTCCTAGGTAGGTCTGCTGCTCAGCCCTGAGTTATACTGCCCTCTGTGGGTGGAAGCAGGGAGGTTCTCCTGGAGAGTAGAGGGCTTTGGGCACTGGTTGGATCTGTGCCCTGTGGGTCACCAGCCCCTCCACAAGGGGTGTTCCCTNTTGCTTCCTGACCTGCATACAGATTTCTCAAGAAGCAGGTCAGGTGGTCTGGTATTCCCATCTCTTTCAGAATTTTCCACAGTTTATTGTGATCCACACAGTCAAAGGCTTTGGCATAGTCAATAAAGCAAAAGTAGATGTTTTTCTGGAACTCTTGCTTTTTCGATGATCCAACGGATGTTGGCAATTTGATCTCTGCTTCCTCTGCTGAAGAACTGATGCTTTTGAACTGTGGTGTTGGAGAAGACTCTTGAGAGTCCCTTGGACTGCAAGGAGATCCAACCAATCCATTCTAAAGAATATCAGTCCTGGGTGTTCTTTGGAAGGACTGATGCTAAAGCTGAAACTCCAATACTTTGGCCACCTCATGCGAAGAGTTGACTCATTGGAAAAGACTGATGCTGGGAGGGATTGGGGGCAAGAGGAGAAGGGGACGACAGAGGATGAGATGGCTGGAGGGCATCACCGACTCGATGAATAAGAGTTTGGGTGAGCTCCGGGAGTTGGTGATGGACAGGGAGGCCCGGTGTGCTGCAATTCATTGGGTTGCAAAGAGTCAGACATGATTGAGCAAGTGAACTGAACTGAACTGAACATTACTCACCTCTGAGCCTCAGTTTTCCTCACCTAATGGGGATGAGCCTCAGTTTTCCTCACCTAATGGGGATGTCTAACGGGGATGATTTCAGCCTCAACAGGGTTGATGCTTAATGTCACCCAATTGACAACAGTGTGGTATCAATGTGAGACGACAGATTGTGGTTGTGCTCCGGAAGCTATATGAGTGTACCAAATGACAGGGGTTAGGATAGGGCCATTGCTGGGGTCAGTGCTCACGCCAGCCCCCACAATAGCTCACATGCCCCAAGGTTGCTAACTTGCTTGGATCCTTTCTGTAACGTCTTTTTGCAGAGTTCTCCTGAGGATTCCACAGTCTCTTTGCCCATTTTCATGTCAGTTGCCCACAGCCTCCTTGTACTCTAAACCCTCTGAAGAGGTGGCTTTTTATCGGTGCGTGAGCACCCTTCTTCTATGACTCTTGCTACAGGAAACACACTGACTGATGGATAGTGTGACCTAGAAACCTTTTCAGAGGGAAAGCTTAATTGCACCCACGTGGGAAGATGGTTGGCTGGGCAGCGATCCCTGCTGATCAGAGATGTCAAGCTGATGGCTCACCTTCTGGGATTAACTGCGTCTTCCGATTTTAGACAGGAAGTTGATGAACACTGGGGCTATACTGCCACTGTGTGGCAATACAGGGAACTGCATCTGAGTTTACATGCTCTCAAAGAGGCATTTGGGAGAAGGCAATGGCACCCCACTCCAGTACTCTTGCCTGGAGAATCCCAGGGACAGGGGAGCCTGGTGGGCTGCCGTCTGTGGGGTCGCAGAGAGTCGGACACGACTGAAGCGACTTAGCAGCAGCAGCAGCAAAGAGTCATTTGCTTAAGGGTTGGTCCCAGGAGTCCAGGTTGAGTCAGCTGGGGATGCTTGTTAAACCTGTGATCTATGGAATCTATCCTGGACTGCCCATTCTCATGCCCTCTGAATTTGGAGAATCACCGCTGTAGTGACCTCATCTATCTGTCAGGTGTGTCTGGAATAGTAGCTCTGTGTGATGGGGTAGTTGAGAGCATGAGTTTGGAGATAAGGCAGTCTTGGAATTTGGGCTGTACCTACTTAAATCGTATGTGAACTTTTTTTTTTTTTTTTGGCTTTGCCATGTAACTTGTGGGATCTAGTTTCCTGAGCAGGGATTGAACCTCGGCCTTTGGCAATAAAAGTGCAGTCCCGACCACTGGACTGCCAGGGAATTCCTTGACTTAGGTGACTTTGGACACATTTCTAACTTCTGAACCTCATTTGTTTCATCTTTAAATATTGAGATAATTTCTCTCAAAGAATTGCTTTGAGAATATAAAATCATTTCTGTCGTATAATAAGTGCTACCTACATGCAGTTGTAGGCGTCCGTGGTAGCTCAGATGGTAAAGAGCCTGCCTGCAGTGTAGGAGACGCAGCTTCAATCCCTGGATCAGGAAAGCCCCCTAGAGGAGGGAATGGCAATCCACTCCAGTATTCTTGCCTGGAGAATCCCATGGACAGACCGTGGGGTTGCAAAGAGTTGGACACAACTGAGCGACTGACACACACACACACATGCCGTTGTACTGCATCCTGGGTTCAGTGTTAGGGTTTTACAGTATAAAGAAGGAAAAGATTATGGTCCCTGACCTAAGGGGGCTGACATTCTAGTGGAGGGAACCAGCCACCGACAGAAGTGTGCCCGGTGAGATTAAGAGGGACATCTGTGTCTTGGGAGATGCAAAAACAGAGGCGTAAGGAGGAAGTAGGCATTTGGAGAAAGGAGAAGTGTGTGTATGTGAGTGTGCATGTGTGTGTGGTGGGGTTCACACAGAGGGACCAGCATGAGCTACACAGTGACCGTGGAGACCTGCCTGAGGTTGAGGCTGCTTGTGGAATGGGAGGTTTAAGGTGAGGAGGGCCCACCAGGAAGGACCTGGGTATCTTCCTAAAGGGTTTTGGACTGAAAGCTCTCAAGAGTCAAGGAATTTAGGCAGAGGATAATGTGGCTAGTTGTTGTTCAGTTGCTAAATTGTGTCCGACTCTGTGACCCCATTGATCGCAGCACACCAGGCTTCTCTGTTCTTCACTATCTCCTGGAATTTGCTCAAACTCATGTCCATTGAATCGGTGATGCCATCCAGCCATCTCATCCTCTGTCATCCCCTTCTCCTCCTGCCCTCAATCTTTCCCCAGCATCAAGGTCTTTTCCAGTGAGTGCTCTCTGCATCAGGTGGCCAAAGTATTGGAGCTTCAGCTTCAGCATCAGTTTTTTTAGTGAATTCTCAAGGTTGATTTCCATTAGGATTGACTGGTTTGATCTCTTTGCAGTCAAAGGGACTCTTGAGAGTTTTCTCCAACAACACAGTTCAAAAGCATCAGTTCTTTGGTGCTCAGGTTTCCTTATGGTTGAACTCTCACATCCATACATGACTGCTGGAATAACCATAGCTTTGACTAGACAGATCTTGGTTGGCAAAGTGATGTCTCTCCTTTTTAATATCCTGTGTAGGTTTGTCATGATCTGTGCGTTAGAAAGTGAGCTCTGACTGTAGTGTCCAGCATGGAGGACACGAGTGGGGATGGAAGGTCCCAGCAGGAAGGAACTGCAATGACTCAGGTGAGAAGAGAGCATGGTCTGAAGCGGGCAGGGGAGGTGATGAGAACAGTCAGACTGGAGAGCTGTCAACGAGGTGGCTTATTCCTGGGATTTGGGACCTTATCAGGTGTTGGAGGTTAAGGAGAGTCAGGCTGAGGCAGCTGAATGGATGGTGATTCCATTCTCTGAGAGCAAAGAGAGACAGGGAGGAGGAGAAGAAAGGAGATGAAGAGAGAACAGTTCAAGAGTGAGGGTGGCGAGTCCAAATTTTGTTTGTGGTTTCGAACTTTGTGCATCTAAGGTATAAACTCAGACAGGCAAAGTACATGAGCTTATGGTACGAGTTCAGTTGGGACACTTTGAACTTGAATTGTCTGGAGGACTTTGGGTGGAGAAAATATCCTTGACCCTCCCGTCATTCTCACCCTAGTATCTGGTTCATGAGCAAGTCCCATCGGCCTGTCCGTCCCCTTCTCTGCCTCCCCTCTGTCACCAGTACAGCAGGAGAGGGGATGAGTGAGGGAGGGGATGGGTAGGGAGAGAAAAGGAAGGGGACCGTCCCTTGGAAACAGAGGCAGAGTGATGTCAAGGGTGGAACTTGACGGTGGTTTAGTGGCTGACTCCATTTGGGTTGGGAAGGCGAGGCAGGATGTACTCAAAGGTGGTCTTGGTTTTCCCTGGTAGCCGGACGACAGTGTGAGGCAGAGCCCACAGGTGTGTAGCAGATGGGAGGGGGAGGTGGGGGATTCCCCAGGCAGGCTTTGGAGCTTGGTGACCCCTTGGTGGTGTCAGCCCCCGTGATGCTGGGACTTTCTCCAGCAGGACTCAGTGGGGCTGTGCACGAGTGAGAAGGGGAGGTTTCCCAGGGCCGAGGGGCTGCAGGGCAGGCGACACCAGACGAGTAGATGCTAACAGTGGAGCCCCATGGGCTCCAGGCTCCTGGGGGAAGGAAGCCGAGCCAGGGAAGTGTTGATGAATCGAGAAACAGAATGTGGGAGGCCAAAGGCTCTCGTTCGCCACTGAGTAAGACGGTGGCACCGCAGCCCTCTCACCGCATTTCTCTCACTGAAAGAGCTACCTGGGCTTGGAATGGGAGAGAAGCATCTTCAGATTTTCTGTGTGGAACCCCTGAGAGAACCCAGGCTCGGAGAGTGGCTGCAGTGGATGGAGGACCTTGGAGATGAGAACATTTCTAATAGAGTGTGGAGCTTCTCTGATGGCTCAGACGGTAAAGAAACCGCTGCAATGCAAGAGACCCAGGTTTGATCCTTGGGTCGGGAAGATCCCCCGAAGAAGGGAATGGAAACCCACTCCAGTAGTCTTGCCTGGAGAATCCAATGGACAGAGGAGCCTGGCAGGCTACAGTCCATGGGGTCTCAAAGAGTTGGACACGATGGAGGGACTACCACTTTCAGTTTCGCTAACAGAATGTGGTCTCCGATCAGCCCCCACACTTAAGGGTGAATGTGGGACAGAGCAGACGCCAGGCTCCTGCCAGGTCCAGATCACAAGGCCTCCAGATGAATGAATGGTCAGCAGGCGCTGTGGGTCTCAATGATGAACTGTGCAAGGAGGAGCAGGTTGAAGGGCAGAGCAGCTTGGAGCCAGGTCTCCTAATGAAGTGGGGAGGTGAACAGGGTGTTGGTTGGTGAGGGTGGTAGGGGTAGGGGGCATGGAGGAGTGGGTCCGGGGGTGGGACTAGCCTTGAAGGGGGAACAAAGGGGCCCCAAATCCTAGGTCACTGCCCTCCACCCCAAGGCAGTATGTGGGTGAGCAGCTGCCAATGGAGGGGCCAGGAGGCTGTCGGGGCTGGTGGTGCCCTGTGGCTGGACTTGGCCCAGCAGGGCCTTCCTGCGCGCTGCTCTTTCTGCCCCCTACGCCCCCTCATCAGCACCCCTGCAGAGGACAGTGGGGCCTCCCAGCACCACTGTCCCACCCTCCACCTCTCCCGTCACTGCTGGGTGCTGGCTGAACGGCGGTGCGTCTGCAAGGTTGTGCACGGGCTTGAGCGGTCTCAGGGGAGAGAGCTTCAGCTATGCCTCAGGAGCTCGTGTGCCCAGCCACAGGCCAGCCCCTCACCAGGCAGGGACACTACCAGTGACTCTGCTTGCCACGTGACTCGGACGGGGCAGGGTACCAGGTCCAGGCTGGGCAGTTTCATTTCCCCGCTGTGCCCACAGACGGAGACCCTTGTTGGGGGCAGTCAGGGGGGTACATGAAGGGCGGTGCCTACTGTGGACTCTCGGATGAAGAGCGGACATGGAGATGGGGAGAAGCGCCTGAGAGGAGAAGGGGCCAGAGGAAGGAAGGGCGGACGGTAGGAACCGTGCCCCTTACGTTGATGGGGGGTTAGCCATTTCATAACGTTCCTCTTCCCCGGGTGGAAATGGCAGTGGGGAGCTGGGCAGAAGCAGGAGGTAGGATTCACCTCGACCAGAGGTTCCCAGGAGTTAAGATCTTGCAAGGAACGTTCTAGCAATGCCTTCCTTAAAGTCCTACCTGAGGAGAAGAGACCCATCACTTGCTTAAGCGTCAGTTAAGATCACTTTTCTTTAGGGACTTCCCTGGCGGTCTGGTGGTTAAAAATCTATCTTTCGATGCAGGGGTCTGGGGTTTGATCCTTGGTCCGGAAACTAAGATCCCATATGCCAGAGGCAGCTAAACCCATGTGCCGCTGCTAGAGAAACCTTGAGAAAAGCTTCGCGCTGTAACAAACACCCAGCGAAGCCAATAGATAAATAACAAGGTGACTTTCTTTAGCAGCGGGAGCTAAGCTTAAATGGTAATAATGGTAATAGTCCTAGTGGTAATAGCCGCTGACCTCGAAGGACCACTGGCCTTCTTAAGTGCTATGTGTATGCACTGAAAAGGTTTGGAAGAGCTAGAGAAGGGGGCACCAGAGTGCCAGGCGGGAGGGTGGGTCTGGGGAGCCCCTCTGGAGGGCACAGGCCCTAGTCTTGCCTCCACTGGTCCCTTCTTCTTCCCTTGTCCTCTCTCCCTTCACCTACCTTCCCTGGGCCCGAGGAGGAAGCTGAGGCAGGCTAACTGAATGCATAACTTTATTAAATAAATGCTTTGTCACGATAAAAGACAAAGATCAAGGAGTAACATAAATTATAAGTTGAATAAATAGTATACAGCAATCTTCACTTCTTTTAATAAAACGTGAGATCCTCAGGGTTTTTTTGTTTTGTTTTATTTCCTTAGGTACAAAACACTAAACAGGAGGCGAGCTCTTCCACATTCAGGCGATTTTTTATCCCCCCGCTTTTTCGTTTTTTTTTTTTCCACAAACAGGTTTTGTTTGCTGGTTAATTTTTTTTTTTTTCATCCTTTTCACCAGTAAAGATTATGAGCATTTATTTAAAAACAGGAAAGTCAAAAACAAAAAAAAAGAGGAGAGAATAGCACTATGGTATGTATGTATGTCAAACTATAAAGAACTACAGTAATATGTGCTGTGATTATTGCTGTCTAAAAAAAAACACAAACAAACCGGTAGGCAACTCGGAATCTGAAGGAATCTTGTCTGACAACTGTCTATCCATGTGGGCTACTGTGTGATGATGGTGGTGGATGGTCCGGGACTCGGGCTGGTGGCCGGGGACCAGAGAGGTGGGGTGAATGGGTGCAGAGTGGCTGCCCACCCCCTCCTCCCACCTCCCCTTTCCTCCATCCAAAAAAAGTTAAAGAGAGGAGGCCAGAGTCTGTGGAAATAGCTAAACTATATACTCCATTAGGGAACCAAGAAAAGATGCTTAAAAAAAGACACCAAAAACCTACAAGAAAAAAAGGTAGAGAAAAGTGCAAAATAAGTCTTGCACTTTAGTGGTTTTAAAAACAAAGACAGTACAACGCCCAGTACAACCACCTCTCAAAATACAGCCTCCTCAATCTTGGAAGCCAACTGTGTCTTCTCCAAGACCGGGGCGTTGCTTCTTCTCGGCCCAGTCCTTTCTGCAATTCCCATCTGATCTGGAGCCCTTGTGGGGGCTGAGCGGATGGAGGCGGGGCACTGCCCCACATGGAGGGGACGCTTGGTGGCTGCATGGTAGCCCTGCGGCTGCTGATGAACTGGGCAGTGGGAGAGTGGTGGTCCAGGCCCGCTTCCCCAGGGGAGGTTGGCCCCACTGGGTTACCATGGAGACCACAGAGGTGGTGATGGGAAAATGGTGAGGAGACAGGAGGAGGACTGCGCAGGGCCTCCTGTCGTTCTCCGAGTTGGGGCTGAATGTCTCCAGGCCTGTCTCTCCAGGCCTGGCTGTCTGAGAAACTTCCAAGTCGCTTCTGTCCCAGACCGCCTGCTTTCCTCGGGTTGAGGCGGGGCGGGGGGTCAGTCCTGGCTGGGACCCCCTCAGTCACCTGGCGGCAGTGGTGGAGACAGGTCTCCTCTGCTGGAGTGAGGCCTGAGTCAAAGGGAGATGGGAAGAGACTTCCTTTTGGCGCTGCGGGCCAATGTTTAGGTTTGAGGCCACGGAAAACCTGGAGCCTGAGGCCTCTGGGTGAGCAGACAGTGGCCAACAGGCAGCCTGGGATCAAGGAGGTCCCTGCTTGGAACTTTACAGCTGGCAGCTCGCCACACCTACCTGCTCACCACCCTGCCCAGAGAGGCCTCACTTTCCTTAATGATTCCCTCCCCCTGGACTCCCACCCTGGGCTCTGTCTGAAGGTCCAGCATCCTCTAGGGAGTGGCCAGAGGACCAGAGTCTCCCCACCCCTTCTGCAAGCAGAGACTCACAGATTTGGGGTTGTCAGCGTGAGCTCTGGAGATCTGAAGACGAGGGTGGCATTCAAGCAGGCCCTAAGCCCCCACCTTGTGGCTGACTGCAAAGAGCCCATGGAAGGAGCTGAGGCCCCTTCAAAGTCCAGTAAACAGTGGGAGGAAAAGACGGCCCCCTCTCAGGAACCAGGAACTGGGTCCAGGCCTTGGGGGGAGGCGGTGGGGTGGGGTCTGCAAATTCCTGGCTCAGTCTTAGGGGGGAATGGCACCCCAGTATCCACGTGGCAATCCCAGTTTAGACGACTGCTGAAGATCCAGAGAAAGAATGGGCGGAGAGAAGAGTGAAGTGGGAAAGGCTGACGATACTGGCCTAAGACGCTGAAGTGTGGGTCGGGGGTTTGGTGACAGTGGCACAGGAAGGGGCCACGTGGACACACAGCAGGTCAAGGAAGTCCTCACGGCTGCCATCCCATCAGGCCCTCTGTCCAATGAAGATCGACGTCTCTTTCATCCCAGCCGACTGTCCACTCCAGGGGAGCAGGGGACACTCCCCTACCGAATCCCAGAGCTGCAGGCTTGCCACCAGCTAAAGCGTTTCTGCTCCCTAGCTGCCCCTCTTCACTGTCCCCAAGTTCGATGCTGGAGTAGTCTCCACGGTGTCATGTTGTTGGAGAAGAGTGGAGTGAGCTGTGTTCACAGCGAGAGAGGGTCTCCTTTGCTGTGTCCAAGCCCCATCTCCTGGCCAGAGTTCTCTATCACGGCTGCGCATTTGTTGCAGGGGTGGGGGGAGTCAGCAGAGGATGAGAGTTTTCTTGGTTCAGAATCTTGGCTCCCCCAAAGTATCCATTCACTGCTTGTCCTGTGCTTTTCTGCCATCTCCCACCCCAGGAAGGAAGCTGGAAGGGGCCAGGGTGGACCAAGAGCTTGAAAGCCTCTCCAGCCTCCGTCCCTTACTGCAGGGCAAAGGCGGGCAGGTGAGCTCGTAGACTTGTCCCTCCCAAACCACGGCCGGTATCTGCTTATCCTTGTTCCTGTCCAGCTCCTACTGTCTAGAGCCCACCGAAAGTTCCTCATCTTCTCTGGCTCACAGGGCTGGGTTAAACTCATTGCTCTCTTACAACCTGTTTCCTTTTCTTCTTCTTAAACCTCTCTCCTTCTTCTTAAATCCCAGAGGGCTTATCAGGTGGGGACCCAGGGAAGTGTCTCTTGGCTTTGTCCCCTCTTCTTTTTGCTTTGCTCCAAAGCTAGGATGGGGCAGTCAGCCCTCTGTCTCTCCAGCTGTCTGCCCTTCTCTCCATCTACTCTGGCCTGAACAATCACTTTTATTGTTTCCCCGTATTTACACTTTTCACCTCCATCTCCCTCTTGGCCATCTCTCATTTCACTCTCTCTCCTGCTCTGCCAGCATGAAGGCTGAGGGAGGCTTTCCAAATGCAGGCTCTGTCCAGATGAAATGAAAACGCTGGGCAGGACCAGGGGGTTGAGCTTGGACTGATTGGGTTCTCTGGGTGTAGGGTCCAGAGACAGTAACTTCCCAAGGGTCTAAAGGTGAATGTGACATCTTGGGGAGCTTGGTGGGCGCACTGTTGGGTGTGCTCACTGACCTGGCTTGGTGGCACATGAACACACGTGCACATGGGAAATCATGAAAAACAAAAAATCCAACAGAGTGTCCCACAGAGGGCTGAGTTTGCTGCTGCTCATGGGAGGCAGGCAAAACTGGTTTTATGGATTGTGTTAGAAGAATATGGGTTTTCTTGGTTTCCCCAGAATAAGGACGCTCTTCACTGCCCCCAGAGGAACTACTTGTAAAAGTTAATACAAACCTTTGACAGAAGGGAAGGAAGAAAGGGGTAAAAAAAGAGAAAGAAAATAGACTTATATGCCTATATATGACTATATGGAGCCTTGTAGATAAATACAAGCCCACTTTTGTTTCAGCCTATCCTCCCCCAAGAAGGCTGTGCTAGCTGTGAATTGGATGCAATGAAGGGCTGAAACCACAGGCTTCATTCGGCGCTGAGTTTTAGCCACCCTGGAAGCACATGTCTTCCCACTATCAGAGTGTGGATTGATTTCTCAGAGTCTGCATGGGGAGTGAAATATGCACATATACTTCATATTCATGGATCCGCTTTAGGAACACCTACCATCTACTATCACTCAGTTATGAATCGGCCTTGTGTTGAGAAGGATGGAATGCATTTTTGTCTTTGTAAATTGGAAGGAGAGAGAACACAGTGCCAAGGTGGGAGGAGAGGAAGGGCAGGGTTTGAGCCGTGCAAGCTGCTGGCTGCAGGAGGAGACTGATCCAGGAGAGGCACTGGCACCTGTTTGCTTCTCTCTCCCCCTGCGACCCATCCAAGCTGGGCAAATTCCAAGTGTGGCATCAAAGGCCACACCTAGGGCCGCACCTGCTCCTGCCCAGACGGCTTCCCCACTCGGGCCAGGGCTGGACGTAAAGATGGATGCTCCTGGCTCAAGCTCTGTTTCTCCTCCTCGTGACTGCTCATCCTCCCCTCTCTTACACACGTCTGCTTTCCTCCCTTCTCTTTCTCTTGTTCTTCCTCTCTTGCCCTCCTTGTTTATTCAACTTGCCTCAAAAAGAAAACCTTTTTTTTAAAAGGGGGGGGTCTCCTTAGCTTTTCACATCTCTGTTGTTGCCGTTTTCAAAGTTGCGACCTTGCCAGAGATTCCGAGGTCCTCAGTTTCCTCAAATAGATAGATATATGTATTTTTTTTTCCCTTACATGAGATGAAATGAGTGGCGTCCTGGGGTGGAGGGAGGCGCTGGCTGGAGTTGGGGCCGGGGGTGGGATGGGGTGAGGGAAAGACGGGGAGGGGACGCGTCACTCAACATTGCTGCTGTCGAAGGTGTGGCACTGAAAATCCCCGTCCACGTACTCCATGCCCGGCAGCTTCATCCCGTACTTGTCCACGCACCAGCAGATGCCACGCTTGCGGCCACGGGAAGGTTTGCACTGGGGTGGGGAGGCAGACAGGCCGTGAGCATGGCTGTATCCTGAGGCTCTGCTCCTCCCTGACCCTTTGACTTCCCTACCCCAAGACAGACTCTCATCCCCAAAGAGTTGAGGGCACCGTATCACCGACTCAGCTGGACATGAACTTGAGCAGACTCTGGGAGATGGTGAAGGACAGGGAGCGTGGCGTGCTGCAGTCCATGGGGTCACAAAGAGTCGGACACGACTTGGCAACTGAACAACGTCAACACCCAACCCCTGGGGTTCTGGATTGCATGGGACAACCCAGGGAAAGGTGCTCATTTAGGCAGCCTGTCCTTGGCTAGCTCTTGCAACTTTGTCTTACGTCACCCAAAACAAGTTGGTTTTTTCTCCAGAGAGCGGCATAACCTGATCCTGATCATGATGATGACGATGATGATAAGTTAAATTATTAGATAACATGGTGGTGGTTGAGTCACTAAGTCATGTCCAACTCTTGCTCCTCTATCCATTGGATTCTCCAGGCTAGAATACTGGAGTGGGTTGCCGTTTCCTTCTCCAAGGAATCTTCCCAACCTAGGAATTGAACCCAGGCCTCCTGCATTGCAGGCAGATTCTTTACTGACTGAGTTATGAGGGGAATCCATTAAATGACAGTAATAATAATAAAAAGCATCACTTGTATGCTGCTGCTACGTCGCTTCAGTCGTGTCTGACTGTGGGACACCATAGACGGCAGCCCACCAGGCTCCCCCGTCCCTGGGATTCTCCAGGCAAGAACACTGGAGTGGGTTGCCATTTCCTTCTCCAATGCATGAAAGTGAAAAGTGAAAGGGAAGTCGCTCAGTCGTGTCCGACTCTTCGCAACCTCATGGACTGCAGCCCACCAGGCTCCTCTGTCCACGGGATTTTCCAGGCAAGAGTACCGGATTGGGGTGCCATCACCTTCTCCGATCACTTGCATAGCTGTACCACATACAAGACACCACTTAACACTTAACTATACTGTAGACACTGTTCTAAGTGCTTTACAAAGATGACTTCATTATTCCTCATAATCATGTGAGAACATTAGGTACAGTTAGTCTCCATTTTACACAATAAACTAGAGCCAAAGGGACTGGGGTAAGAAGATACAGCTAGTAAGCAGGACACCCAAGGATTCGCCCCAACTGTCTGGCTCTTACGCTCTAACTTAGGTGTTGCTTAGTCACTGAGTCACGTCCGACTCTTTGTGACCCCATGGACCGTACCCCATAAGGCTATGCTGTTCATGGGATTTCCCAAGCAAGAATACTGTAGTGGGTTGCCATACGCTCCTCCAGGGGATCTTCCTGACCCGGGGATCCAACCCACATCTCTGGCGTCTCCTGTATTGGCAGGTGGGTTCTTTGCCACTAGCAGGACCTGGGAAGCCCCATATGTTTATGTAAGTGTATCAGAAAATAACACAGACAACATGGGCTGTGACACAGTGATAGAAAGTTTCCTTTTAGATGAACTCATGTCCCTTTGGTGAATCATTAAAACATGAGTAGATTACAGTGTAGGTAGGAATGGGGCCAGTCATGATCGTGGTGGGAGAAAGGATACTGGTGTTTGGGGACACAGTGTTGTTAATACAGAGGTGGAGATTTGGCGGTGTCAGTGGTAAAGCACACACCTGCCAATGCAGGAGACATGAGACTCAGGTCCCATCGTGGAGGAGGGCATGGCAACCCGGTTCTCCGGTATTCTCGCCTGGAGAATCCCATGGACTGAGGACCCTGGCGGGCATGGGGTCCACAGGGTTGCACAGAGTGGGACACGACTGCTGCGACTTAGCGTGCATGCCCTGAGCGTGGGATATGGGATGGGGCGAGCCGGCTTTCTTTTTCCCCCAAGTTTCCCTGGAGTCGAGTTGCTCTAGAGTGCTGTGTTAATTTCAGGCGTCCAGTCTCTTCAGTACGTGGAGCTGGGGGCACTGGACGGGCCTGCTTTCTCTGGTAGAGAAGGAGCTTCACGTACCTGCTTTCTCTTGTAGAACCCTTTGCGGTCACAGTTGGGCAGGTACACGGCGCGGGGCACCATGCGTGGGCTGGCTTTGAGCTCCTGCAGGGACGCCTCCATGTGCCTGCGGCAGGGCCCCTGTGTGCGGATCGGAGGCGTGAGAGGCGTGGCCAGACCCCAGGGAGTCACCTAGACGTGCAGAATGCAGTGGCCGAGGTGTGTGGGTCAAGGGTCTGCACGGAAAGTCACCACCTTTTGTCGAGATTAGGTGCTACCCAAGGTCTTCCTCTGCCTCCCCTGCCATCACCCCTGGGTATATAAAGTGCTACCACACATGCTCATTTAGATAGCTGGGGGCCAGGTTAAAAGCTGCAGGTGGCAGAGACTGAGAGTGCGGATATAGAGGGAGATGGAGAGAGGGTCCTTGAGCCTCACCTGCTCAGATTCCTGTCTCATCTCGGGCGCCGAGATGATCCGGGGGTGGGCGGTGTTCTCAGCTCCCCCCACGAACTTGGACTGGGTCAGCTTCTTTCTGCGATCCTTCTTCACAGCCTCGGCCTTCAGCTCGGAAATGCGGGTGTGCTTGGGCCGGAAGATCTTGGGCGAGTAGGTCTCCTCTGCCATCTCGGAGGTGGTGGGCTCCTCGTGTTCACGGGAGTCTCTCTCTGCGGGGAGAAGATGGTGGAGGATTAGCGTCTGCCGGCTGAAAGCCAACCGTGCGGAACCCAGAGCTCCAAGCTTTGTAGCGAGGAGACAGGCTCTCTGCAACCCCATGGGGCTGCCCAAACTGGGGAAAGGGGAATGAGAATTAGGACACGAGCCAACACGCCTGTGAGTGGCGGAAAGTCCAGTAGAGCAAAGCAAGGGTGACTTTGTGGAGTAGGAGAGTGCTGGGAAAGTCAAGCTGATACAAGCAGGGAAGTGACACAGGAGGAAGAGGGCAGTCTGGGGGCAGGGAAGGGACTTGTTTGCTGGGAAGTGGAAATGGAAGTGTTAGTCGCTCAGTCCTGTCCTGTCTTCATGACCCCAGGGATTGTAACCTGCCGGGTTCCTCTGTTCATGGAATTCTCCAGACAAGAATACTGGAGCGTGTGTGCCATTCCCTTGTCCAGGGGATCTTTCCAACCTAGGGATTGAACCCAATTGTCTTGCACTGTGGGCAGATTCTTTACCACCTGAGCCACCAGGGAAGGCCCTGTCTGGTGGTGGTGGTGGGG
>SJYQ01091871.1:0-16820 GCA_006410935.1 Redunca redunca | reverse complement strand
TCGTAGGAGGGACCTGGAGTCATCCAAGTCTTAAAGCAGAAGGTAGCTGGTGGTCCCAAGGGCTGGGGAGGAGGGGCTGGGGGGTCAGCGCTGAGTGGACACAGAGTTTCGGTTTGGACGGCTGGAAAAGTTCTGCAGATGGTGTGGATGGTTGCCCAGTACAGTTGACCCCTGAACTCCAAGCGGAAGTATGGACGCTGACCCCTACGCGGTAGAAAAACATAATTTATAGTCAGTCCTCTGTGTACACGGGTCCTCCTCATGAGTGGTTCTCCAGCTGCAGATTCAACCCAGCCCCAGTTGTGGGGAGCTGTTGTGACTACTTTTGAAAAAATCCGTGTATAAATGGACCGTGCAGTTTAAACCTATGTTGATGTTCAGGGTCAACTCTAATGTGAGTGTATTTAATGCCACAGAATCCTACAGCTAAAAATGGTTGTTTTTAAGTCGCTAAATTGTGTCTGACTCTGTGCAACCCCATGGACTGTAGCCTTCCAGGCTCCTCTGTCCATGGGATTCTCCAGGCAAGAATGCAGGAGTGGGGTTCTTCCCATCCCCGGGATTGAACCTATGTCCCTTGCGTCTCCTCCGTTGCCAGGTGGGTTCGTTACCAATAGTGCCACCTGGCAAGCACAGACAAGTCGCAGAGAGACACTCACAATCAAAACTCAAGAACTGGGGCCCGTACACTTGAAAATAATAATCAAGCGGGTGGCTCTTTGAGAAGAGTCAAAACACAGAAAGACAAAATAAAACCCTGGGGAAAAAAGCCCCCTGTTGCGGGGTCCCTCCCTGCCGCCCTGCCTTCTCTCCTGCCAGGGCGCTCATCGCTTCCTGTCCCCACCCTGGCGTCCCCTCGCTCCTGTCTGTCCCCTCCCCTGATGTGGGTCTTCATTGAGCTCACGTCCTGTTCTCTATCAGGGCTTATTTTGCTTGAATAAGTAGCCCAGGGCGGGCAGGGTGTCTCCTCTGCTGACTGTTTCGTCTGCTCACCCAGACACAGGATCAATAGCTATTGAATGAATAGAGAATTAATAACTCCCACGACAACAGGGACTTGAAAAAGGAGCAACTCAAACCCAGGAGCATCCTGAGTGTGTCCCGAGGATGGGGTTCCTTGTCTGCGTGTTTTCCAGTGGGAACTGAGGTTGGGAGGAGGGGTCCCGAGTATTGGAAATACTCGGCTTAACTGACGAATTGACTCCGCACCCTGAGTGTCCCGGTTCCACCCCACGGCCACAGGCTCTCCCGAAGGGCAATGAAGAGGCAAGCTGAACGGACAGCGTTCCGGGCCCGTGTCTGTCTGGACCTGGTTTGGATCGGTTCTGAAGCCCCATCCCCGGGATGGTGTCCTCCCTGAGCTGCTGAGCGCCAGGCCTCTTCCTTCCCTCGGTTTTCCCAGGAGGCGGGCTCGCCTCGTCCCTGCCGTGTGCTGTGGCCGCCGTGATGTCGCTCGGCCCTGAATGGACCATTAAGAGCAAACCTCCAGCTGGGCCGGGGGTCCTCTGGAGGCCAGAGGGGCAGGTGGCCCACTTTGCAGGTTCCTTCTCATCAGCGGGGGCCACAGACCCCTGCGCCGTCTCCTTCTTGGTGACAGAGGCATCGATAGGAGCAGGACGCCAGGAAACCACGCAGAGAGATGCGGCTGTTTCCCGCAAAAAGGCAGTTCACGCTGAGAGCGCTTGTAGTTCAAACGCATCGGGCTCGTGGCTGCTCCTCCAGGCTCGGGCCCAGCCGCCAGCCGACCCTCCTCTCAGCGTGAACACGGCGGCGTGCGTTCCAGTTTCTCTCACCTTGTCCACCTCCGCCGAGCGCGTCACCATCCCTCGGGGTTTCTGAAGCTCTTTCCGGCCACTCACTAAGCTGGTCACCATGGCCCGCTGCCCCTGGGCCCGCTGCCCCTGGGCCCGCTGCCCCCTGGACTCGCTGCCCCTGGGCCCGCTGCCCCCTGGACTCGCTGCCCCCTGGGCCCGCTGCCCCTGGGCCCGCTGCCCCCTGCAGGGCTGACTGGACTCCAGGTTGGGGGAGAAGGGAAGCCAGGCGCTGCTCCCGCTCCCAAGTCACCGTCTCTGGGGCTCAGGGTCCACACTGTCCACACCTCCCGCAGCTGCCCGAGGGCAGAGCCCAGGGGTTCCTGGAGGGGGTGAGGGTCTCCCTGCGGCTTCCCCGCCCACTCATGCTCCCCTGGTTTCCTGCCTCTGAGCTCCCCCCCGGCCTTCCCTTCTCTCTGCTCCACACGCTCTCCCAGCGTCTCCTCCTCCGTCCACGTTGCAGCTGGGGAAGCAGGTCTCCCTGAAAGGGAGATGCTGGCATGTGGCTTCCTGCCCTCTGGTAGTCAGTGCTGCCCTGACTCAGAGCCGAGTCCACATCACTTCAGGCTGGACCCCTCCAAGGCTGGTCCAGGGACAGATGGCGCAGACATCACCGGGGAGATGACCCGGGAGGCCTGAGGCAGGCAGCGGAGGGGACTGCCGGGGGAGGCAGGGGCTGGCCCGTCTCCAGGAGCTGGGGGCTCGGTCCTCTAGGGCCTGGGAGAGGGGGTTGGGGCCCTCGAAGCCGCACCAGCTGAAGGCTGAGCGGGTCGTGAGTGGCAGAGGAAGCCTCGGCTGGCACAGAGACCACAGACCCACATCTCTACACGGGAGACCCTTCCCAAGGTGCCTCTACACTCTGCCCTTTGGACGGTCCTCATCCCCGTCTCCCTGCTGCTCTCTGAAGGTCGCCAGTGTTGCTCGTGGCCTTGCCCTTTCCAGGCAAGGCCCCTCCTGCCTGGCGAGTGTGGCTCAGCCCTGTGGGGTGTGGTTTCTGTGGGCCTTCCCATCAGACTGCGTGTCTGCCCTTGGGCTGACCCCCCAGGCCTCTAGGTGACCCCATGGCCCTCACCACCCCGTGGGCCTCTCTCCTGCCCCGCCCGGTGCTCCTCACGTTCCTGCCATGCCTGGTACTCTGGCGAAGGCACCGCTCCCGTTACAGCCAGGCCTGCTCACCGTCAAGCTCCCAGCGCCTGCGTGGCACAGCCGTGCACCAAGAGACCCATAACCCAGCTCCGGCTGCGGAGTTTACGACGTGCGGATGTGGGCAGGTGACACGTTACGTGAAAATGTACACACACGTGCTCCTTTCAGACTTGTAGCAATCCCACTTTAAATTCTCAAGGAGAAGCTTACGCTTTAAGGAAAAGTGGTAAGAAACGTTTGCATATCGAAAAATATAACCATCCCTCTCCTCCACTAAATATTTTTTTTTCTGCAAATTTGGATTCCTGACTTCCCGACTTCTCCGAAGCAGACACATTTGCGCATCACCCGAGAAGGGCTGGCCGGTGGGGCGCGGTGCGATGTTTTCCAATAAAATGCAATTATTCTGACCACCACACAGCACAAACTGGATCAATGCAGGCTTCAGTAGCCCCTGTTTCAGATGCAGTGGCAGAAAGCATCTGTAACAACCAACGTGGCTCATGGCGTGGACGCTGTGTCCTCAACCCCAGCTGCGAGGGACACTCAGCCGGGCTCCAAGCACAGCACTGCTCTGACCGCTCGTAAGTGACGTCAGGTGTGTGCTGACCGGACCTAGGTCATTTCACAGCACATCCGTGGAGGCCGTGAGGTCGACGCGAGCGTCCAGGAGGAACAGCAACGTCCCGGGGTTGGGACACTGATGGTGGCCGTGCTAACTGCCCCCATTTGCACCTCTTCTCAACCGGAACGTGGAGGAGGCGCTGGGGTGTCAAACGGAGCTGAGGCCTGCAGCTGTAAAGTGAACCGCCCCCAGAGCAGGGTCTTCAGTAGTCTGCTCTCGCGAAGGCTGCTGGCAGCTGAGGGGCCTAGGGCCAGTCAGGACCCCCAGCCCCAGCTGGCTTCACCCGCCTGATTCAGGACCGGGTGGACAGTGGCTGCAGACACGGTCAGATCTGTGAACCGACCACAGCAAACCAAAGCGGTGTGAACTTTTCACCCTCTCACACGCACGTGCCCACACAAACACACATGGCAACCTGCAGTAAGGAGAACCTTCAAACGTCAGTTATCCTCAAACAAGCGGGCCACCCCTGCAACTCTGAGCCATGAGGCACTCGGACGGCCACACAGGACAGCCTGCAGGCGCCCGGGGGCCTGAGGTGGGAAGGCCAGGCGGTCTCCAACCTGGGCTCTCGGAAGAAGCCCCGGGGGCTGGGGCCGGGCGGGCAGGCGGCTGCTGCCCGCTCCCTGTGCTATCTGCAAGGCGAATAGACAACCTGCAGAGGGGAGACGTGATCGCAAATGAAACACCTGACAAAGGGTTAATTTCCAAAACGTACAAGCAGCTCATACAACTCAATATCAGAAAATCAAACAACCCAATCAACAAGTGGGAGAAAGACCTGAACAGACATTTCTCCAAAGAAGACGCAGATGGCTGACACATGAGGAGACGCCCAGCATCGCTCACTATCAGAGGATTGCAGACCAAAACCACGTGAGATGCCACCTCCTGCCGGTCAGAACGGCCCTCAGCAGAAAGCCCACAGACAGTAAATGCTGGGCAGGGCGTGGAGAAAGGGGACACTTTGCCACTGTTGCTGGGGCTGTGCGCTGATACAGCCACTACGGGAGAGGGAGATCCCTTTAAAAACTTGGAATAAAACCACCATGTGACCCAGCAATCCCACTCCTAGGCGTATACCCCGAGGAAACCAAACCTGAAAGAGACACACGTGTCCCATTGCTCACTGCAGCACCAGTGACGATAGCAGAGCGGAAGCAGCCGGACGCCAGCAGCAGCGGAGGGGCGGCCGCGGCGCGCGATGCGACACCACTCAGCAGCGGCGGAGGGGGAGCAGCCGCGGCGCGCGCGATGCGACATCACTCAGCAGCAAGGAGCACATCTGAGTCAGCTCTAATGAGGGACGAGCCCAGAACCTATTATATAGAGTTAAGTAAGTCAGAAAGAGAAAGATAGATATCATATCCTAACACATACAGCTNGATCCCTTTAAAAACTTGGAATAAAACCACCATGTGACCCAGCAATCCCACTCCTAGGCGTATACCCCGAGGAAACCAAACCTGAAAGAGACACACGTGTCCCATTGCTCACTGCAGCACCAGTGACGATAGCAGAGCGTGGAAGCAGCCGGACGCCAGCAGCAGCGGAGGGGCGGCCGCGGCGCGCGATGCGACACCACTCAGCAGCAAGGAGCACATCTGAGTCAGCTCTAATGAGGGGCGAGCCCAGAACCTATTATATAGAGTTAAGTAAGTCAGAAAGAGAAAGATAGATATCGTATCCTAACACATACAGCTTACTCCTTGGAGGAAAAGTTATGACCAACCTAGATAGCATATTCAAAAGCAGACATTACTTTGCCGACTAAGGTCCGTCTAGTCAAGGCTGTGGTTTTTCCTGTGGTTGTGTATGGATGTGAGAGTTGGACTGTGAAGAAGGCTGAGCACCGAAGAATTGATGCGTCTGAACTGTGGTGTTGGAGAAGACTCTTGAGAGTCCCTTGGACTGCAAGGAGATCCAACCAGTCCATTCTGAAGGAGATCAGCCCTGGGATTTCTTTGGAAGGAATGATGCTAAAGCTGAAGCTCCAGTCCTTTGGCCACCTCATGGGAAGAGTTGACTCGTTGGAAAAGACTCTGATGCTGGGAGGGATTGGGGGCAGGAGAAGGGGACGACCGAGGATGAGATGGCTGGATGGCATCACAGACTCAATGGACGCGAGTCTGAGTGAACTCCGGGAGATGGTGATGGACAGGGAGGCCTGGCGTGCTGCGGTCCATGGGGTCTCAAAGAGTCGGACACGACTGAGCGACTGAACTGAACTGAACTGACTGAACACATATACATGGAATCTAGAAAAATGGTAATGAAGAATTTATTTACAGGGCAGCAATGGAGAAACAGACATAAAGAATAGACTTCTGGACAGGGGGAGAGGGGAGGAGAGGGTGAGATGTATGGAGAGAGTAACACGGAAACCTACGTTCCCATATGTAAAAGGGAGAGCCGACGGGAATTTGCTGTGTGGCTCAGGAAACTCAGGGCTTCCCTGTAGCTCAGCTGGTGAAGAATCGCCTGCAATGCAGGAGACCCCGGTTTGGTTCCTGGGTCGGGGAGATCCCCTGGAGGAGGGAAAGGCTACCCACTCCAGTATTCTTGGGCCTCCCTTGTGGCTCAGCTGGTAAAGAGTCTGCCTGCAATGTGGGCGACCTGGGTTCGAACCCTGGGTCGGGGAGATGCCCTGGAGGAGGGAAAGGCTACCCACTCCAGTATTCTGGCCTAGAGAATTCCATGGACTGTATAGGCCATGGGGTCACAATGAGTCGGACATGACTGAGCGACTTCACTTTCACTTTCAGGAAACACAAACAGGGACTCTGTATCAACCTGGGGGGGGGATGGGGAGGGAGATGGGGGGAGGTCAAAAGGGAGGGGATATATGTACATCTATGGCTGGTTCATGTTGAGGTTTGACGGACAACACAATTCTGAAAGCAATTATCCTTCAATAAAAAAGATTAATTTTTTAAAAAAGAACTTACAATGACTGCAGTATCATTTTGGGTACTACAGGGTTTCTCCAGATTCTTCCCTCTTGAAACACTGAGATGCCCAGGGCCCTGCAGGTTCCCGGGTGGATGGAGAGGGGTGGGGGACTCCATGGAGCTGGGGGCAGGCGGCAGCATGGTGGTGTCCCTGCCCCTAGGCTGGCAGCAGTACCAGGGATGGTCGTGTGGCCCGCTGCAGACGGGAATCCCCGAGGAAGCTCCTGGTGAGGTGTGGGCAGGAGAATTCAGCCCTGGGCGTCAGGCCCATGCTGTCCAGGGCGCTGACAGGGGAGGGGGAGGTTCTCGCATCGGCCCCCAAGGCGTAGTCACAGCCGGGAGTGGGTGGCCGCAGGCGGGGGCAGGACACACGGGAGATGGGCACGGTGGACGCTCCTGCGTTCGCACTAATGAGGTCACTTCCATCCTCTCCTGTTTCATCTTCTCTGAGACTCACAGACTGTTCTGAAAACTGCCCAGCCCTTCCGGCACTGAATACGCTGAGCGGCGATAGCATGCCATGAGCGTGGTGTGCTGGGTACTTGTTGAATCCGGGATCCCACTCACTCATGTGATCGCATTCTCTTGGCTCTGCCTTTTAAATCCTGGCAATGTCACATTTTTCTCAGATCAGATCATTAAAAATGGATAAAATTTCACCCGAAGTGAGCTGGCTTATAAACAGACCCTGCGGTGGCTGCCGTGAGGCTGGTGGCCCTCCCGAGGGAAGAAGACGCTGCTGGGATGTTCACAGGATGAAAAGAAGAGATGGAAAGACTCTTTTTTTAAAAGGTGAACTGCTCTGAGCCCCCATCTGGGTGGACAACCCTAATGAACAGAAACACTCAGAAATCGGGGTACTGGGGGTACTTTAGACTTCTTTCCTGATCAATACAGTTAACCCAGATACAGATTTTGGTTTTGCAAGAAGTCTTAGGGGCTTCCCTGGCGATTCAGACGGTAAAGAAGGTGCCTGCAGTGCAGGGGACCCAGGCTTGATCCCTGGGTTGGGAGGATCCCCTGGAGAAGGGAAAGGCTACCCACTCCAGTATTCTTGCCTGGAAAATCCCATGGACAGAGAAGCCCGGTGGGCTACAGTCCATGGGGTCACAAAAAGTAGGACACGACTGAGAGACTAACGTTAGAAGTCTTCTTGAAATGTGTGAGAATGTTTCTCTGCCTTTGTGAGCGTAGTGAAGGAGACACGATTTGGGCTTTCTTGGCTGACTCTGGATTTGGCAGTCTGTGAGTAACTGTCCTGGATGTCAATCCTCATCGCACGATGCTGCAGAATCGTATGTATTAACATGTGTGTTTATGTGTGTGTATATGCCGGGAGAAATATCAATCACCTCAGATATGCAGATGACACCACCCTTACGGCAGAAAGTGAAGAGGAGCTAAAAAGCCTCTTGATGAAAGTGAACGAGGAGAGTGAAAAAGTTGACTTAAAGCTCAACATTAGAAAACAAAGATCATGGCATCTGGTCCCATCACTTCATGGGAAATAGATGGGGAAACAGTGGAAACAGTGTCAGACTTTATTTTTCTGGGCTCCAAAATCACTGCAGATGGTGACTGCAGCCATGAAATTAAAAGATCCTTACTCCTTGGAAGGAAAGTTATGACCAACCTAGANTTGACTCACTGGAAAAGACTCTGATGCTGGGAGGGATTGGGGGCAGGAGGAGAAGGGGACGACAGAGGATGAGATGGCTGGATGGCATCACGGACTCGATGGACGTGAGTCTGAGTGAACTCCGGGAGTTGGTGATGGACAGGGAGGCCTGGCGTGCTGCGATTCATGGGGTCGCAGAGTCGGACACGACTGGGCGCCTGAACCGATACACGTATATGTAGGATAAGGTAGCAGATGCTGCTTTATTTTCCTTTATAAAAATGAAAGCCTGGTGTCTGTGATGGATGCGGCATCCAGGCATTTTAAACTCTTGCTCCAGGTGTGGCCTGACCCAGGAGTGTGCAAGTCACTTGGGAAGCAGTGAGAGAGACAGGGTCCCAGGCCTTCCCCAGCCCCGCTGAAGAGGCACCTGATTGTGACAACGTCCCCGGGGGTCCCGCGTGTACCCTCGAGTTTGAAACACTCCCCTGCGAAGTACGCTGGAAAGCAATTGTAGCGGGAGGGGGAATGATGAAACTGCAAAATATGAATAATCGTAGGCGCTGGGTGAAGGGCGTTTGAGTTTTGCTGAACTGTTCTCTCTACAGATTGTGCTGAATAAATCCCTGACATCATCTCACTGGGGCTTCCCGGGCGGCACGATGTTAAAAACCCACCTGCCAGTCCAGGAGACGCAGGAGACACGGGTCCGATCCCTGGGTCAGGAAGGTCCCCTGGAGGAGGAAACGGCAACCAACTCCAGTATTCTTGCCTGGAGAGTCCCGCGGACAGAGGAGGCTGACGGGCTGCAGTTCGTGGGGTCGCAGGGTCGGACTCGACCGAGCACTCACACACCGTCTCGTTTCCTCACTCTTGCTCTATCACGGCCAACAGACGGTCTCGCCGACAAAGTCTCAGTCCTTTTCCCCATTTAAAACTACAGTTTATGCAGGTCTGTCATTCTGGCTAATCCAAATTTTACTGTGTGTTAAATCTAATACACCTGTTAAATACTCACTGAAATGACTGGGGATGTCAAAAAGAAAGAAAGGAAAAGAGATACAACCCACTTTAAAAGTGAAGAGTAAGGTCTGGGTTTGTGAATTCTTTCCCTCTTATTTCCTTGTTTAGCAAAAGCCTCTACAGCACTTTCCGCCCGCAAGGTCCTTGCTGAGCGACTTGTGGATCTGAGCCCCCTGAATGCATTCGGGCTGCACAAGGGCCCGGGGAGACGGCACCTGGCAGCAGACGTGTGGGATTCTGGGGCCTGCTTCCGAGGGCCTCGCCTGCCCTCTGCTCAGGGTCTGGGGCCTCGGGGTCTGCCGTCCAGGAGGGGCCAAGAGCCTGGAGGAGGGCCTTCCTGCCACCCTCAGGGCGGGTTGCAAGCTGTGACAGAGATCGGGGGTGACCGCTCAGCGGGCCCAGTCGGCAAGCCCCGGTCACCAGCTCACTCGCTGACCTGGTGTGGCCAGTTCAGCCCTTCAGACACACAACTCAGGGAACCCGAGCTGCAACTGGTGGGATTAAGGAACGCTTAGCCTCTCCATTTCCCCATTCTCCCCCCGAGGAAAGTCGCAAAGATGAGCCGGAGTTGGAGGCTGGGGCGCAGAGCCTGCTGGCTTGTCCCTGTGACCAGGGCTGAGCTTGGGGTATATGCTCTGCACTCGGGTCAGGAGCCCCAGGACCTCCGCAGGTGTGACGAGGGCCCGGCCGGCCCCCAGGACCCCAGACATGGAGGCACCTCCTCAGAGGACAGGGCCCCTGGCAGCGAGGGCCAGGCCAGACCAGGACACCCGGCCCAGCTGGGCAGTCACGGCGCGTCTCTGCCCCTGCTCCTCGCTTTCAATGCAGATGCTCCTCGAGCGCACTGCCCTGCCGGAGAGGCGCGAGGCACTGTCTGTAAAACGGGATGGCCAGAGAAGAGTCGAAGGTGACTCAGATGTCCCTCAGCAACAGACTGGTAAAAACAAACAACAAGACCATTTGTACAAGGAAACAGGATGAAGTCTATTGAAAAGAGTAAAGTGGGTCCATGTGTGCTGACATGGAAAGACACAATTTGCTGTTAAGCAAAACATCAAGTTGAAAAACTGGATAAAGAATGTGACTCCTTTTTTGTTTAAGAAATGGTCAGATAGGCTGATAAGTAAGTAGGAAAAAAGGCCAAAAGCATTTGCATGAAGCCGTCGGCGGTGATGACCCAGGACCTGAGCCAGCAGGGAAGGTCTGTGGGCAGTGGTGAGTGAAGTGAAAGCCACTCAGTCGTGTCCGACGCTTTGCGACCCCCTGGGCTTCACAGTCCATGGGATTCTCCAGGCCAGAACACTGGCGTGGGTAGCCTCACCCTTCTCCAGGGGGATCTTCCCGATCCAGGATTGAACCAAGGTCTCCCGCATTGCAGGTGGACTCTTTACCAGCTGAGCCGCCAGGGGAGCCCGAGAACGCTGGAGTGGGCACAGTTCTCCAAGTACAGGACACTCAGTTCTGTGGCTCATCTGAGGCTCCAAAAACCCAGCTCTTCTCTGTCCACAAAACCTACGACAGTGTTTGCGTCACAGAGCGGCTGCAACGCGCAGGAGAGGCCCACGCCTGGGGTGGGGGTCAGGGCTGGGCGTCCGAGCTCCGTTCAGCACCCCGGGCTGCGCATCACCAGAGTCCCGCGTGCCAGCGAAACGGGAGCGCGCCTGCCGGTGTGTGGATGTGCCGGCTTCCCGGCGTGGCCCTTCTTCCCTCCTCATTTATTTCAGTGGCAGAAAGATGCAACGGAGGGTTTTCTTTCCTTCCCCTTTCCCTCCCTCCCTGGTTCTCTCTTCCTCCCTCCCCTTGTCTTCCTTCTTCTTTTCTTTCTAAGATAGAGCCTCCTATGCCTGGTGCCCCTGTCAAGTCAAAAACGGCAGCAAAGCAGCAAACGGAAATAAGCTCTGGGCTGAAGGACCCTCCCTGTGACCTGCTCTGGGATCACAAGCGGCCCTCGGGGTGGAGTAGATGCTGCGCCTGAGCCTACGCAGAGTGAACCCTGGCCACAGCTGGCGCGGCCGGCAGAGCTCAGACACCGGCTCCTGCCTGTCCTAGAGCAGAGGCTGCCGCAGCCAGAGCCCTCGGCCCGGGAGCTGACCCCTGACCCTCGGCCTGGGGGCTGACACACTGGGCCTGGGGGCTGATACACTGACCCTCGGGCTGGGGGCTGACCCCTGACCCTCGGCCTGGGAGCTGACACACTGACCCTCGGCCTGGGAGCTGACACACTGATCCTCGGCCTGGGGGCTGACCCCTGACCCTTGGCCTGGGGGCTGACACACTGGGCCTGGGGGCTGATACACTGACCCTCGGGCTGGGGGCTGACCCCTGACCCTCGGCCTGGGAGCTGACACACTGACCCTCGGCCTGGGGGCTGACCCCTGACCCTCGGCCTGGGGGCTGACCCCTGACCCTCGGCCTGGGAGCTGACACACTGACCCTCGGCCTGGGAGCTGACACACTGACCCTCGGCCTGGGGGCTGACCCCTGACCCTCGGCCTGGGGGCTGACACACTAACCCTCGGCCACTGGAAGGGACTGGTCCTCCTGCTTCGTGCTGGGACCTCCCACCCCGAGTCTCTCCTGAGATGTTCCTCCGCTGCTCCTGGGAGTGACACCCCAGCTCCCACTCGTCCGTCCAGAGTCACCCCTGACAAGCGCTCTCCTGGGCCGTGGGAGGGGAGCCCGTCCTTCGTGAAGGGCTGTGGGTGGCGAGGGGCCCAGCCAGCAGCTGGACCATGACGCGAGCGTGCCTTCGAGAGGCCTTGACCACAGATTTTCTCTCCTCTGCTTCCCAGCGAATCAGCCGTCGTTTACAGTGCTGGCTTAAAGCTGGAGGGAGATGAGGCGGATGCTGTAATCTGGGACTATCTGCCCTATTCTGTTTACATGGACGCTTAAGCAGCAATCCATAAGAGAGTGAAAGCGCTCAGAAAGTCCGCCCGAGTCACAGGATGCAGCCCGCCGCAGGCGGCTCGATGCTTCGGGAAAACCGAGGGCCCGGGAGCGGGGGTCACGGGTGAGGGCAGGAGCTCCTGGGGCACCGGGTGGCAGTTCCAGGAGAGACGGACCCGGGCGTGAGCGCCTCACCCCTGGGCTGGGGTCTGGATGCTGCCGCCTGGAACATCATACTACAGTCAAACGTGGCGGATTCTATACCCAGCAATTTCAGACGTGCCTTCCAAATGGATACATTCTATACAAATAAAAGGATCTGATTTTGGGCTTTGAAATCAGCCGCCTGCCTTCTGTTTGCGGTACAATGCCATCTGACTTCTTCAGAAGCTCAGCGCCTCTTTTCCCTCCTGCACCTGCCAAAGCATCAGCATCTCATCTCAGATGCTTCCGTGTGACGCGGCAGGGAGGCGGGGTGCCCGCGGCCCGCAGTGGGAGGGGCGCCGTCACACCGGGAAGCCCGGCCGTGCCCCGTCCACCTGGGAGCTGAGGCCGGGGAGGCCTTCGCGAGGAGAGGCTGTGGGTGGGCCGCTGCAGCTCCTTCCCAGAGAGAGGGGTCTCTCCGAGGAGCCCGGGTTCCTCCTGCTTATACACGTATTCCCGGGAGGAACCCACATGTGAAGCTGGCGTCACAGAGAGGCGAGCAGACGACCCGCGTGATCGGACGGTCCTGCGACGACGCACCAGTCACGTTAGCAGCTGTGTGACCTCAGGGGAGCTGCTGGGGGTCTCTGAGCCCACTCTCCCACTGGTGACGTGGGTTGTTCACGGCTCAGCCCTCCCGGGTAGGCAGTGAGGATGCCACCGTGAGATTCGTGTTGGGTTGAGGCTGAGCAGCTATGATGGGTCTCCTGCCGAGACTTCAGGATGAGACACTGGCCGGGTGAAGGACAGAGCGGCCGCACCTCCTTGCCCTGTGGTCCCCGAGACTCCCTGCCGATGCTCACACGGGGGAAGGTCTGCAGTGTAGGGGGGGCCCCAGGAGGGAGGAGGCGCCAGCCCCCAACAGGCCCTGCCAGCCCCCAGACGCTCTCTCGCTGGAATCCGTCTTGGCTGGGAGAGTCACTCGCACACCAGGAGGGGCCCCGAGTCAGAAGTGGGCACAAGCAAGACGCTGTCCAGAGACCGCCTGGAAAACTGGCCCCGAGGAGGCAGCCTGAGCCGCCCCGCCGGCACGGTGCTCACGTGGAGCTCGCCCAGGCGCCCCTCCTCGCCCCTTTCGCACCCTAAGCCCTGCCTCTGTTTCACGGTCGTGCTCTCTCTGCTGGACCCTCCAGAGAAGTCAAGGGCCGAGGTCTTGTTTCCAGCCCCTCCGCTGCTGGAGCCGGCGCCCGGAACCTCGCCCGGCGCGCAGGTGAGCCGCCGCCGCCGCGACCCCTGCCTGCTCCCGTCACAGGCCTCTCCCCGTAAGACACTCTGAGTCGTGGGGACTTCAGCCTGAGCTCCCATCCTTCTCTCTCCTGTCTCTCTGACAGTCAACTTACTAGAGAGTTCAGTCCTCGGCGTCTGGCGCGTGCTGGGTGTTCAGCAAATGCTGGACGGGTGAGTGACCGAGCACGGCTGCCCCCAGAACAGTGAAAGTAGAGGTTACGTTCTTGGAGGACGAGGCTGTGCGGTCCAGCGACCAAGGGGCCTAAGCAGCGGCTGTTTTGATGAACAGTGATAGCTCTCAGGTCTCCTCGCTGTTCTCCCAGGTAAGAACAGCCCTGCTGAGCAAACTGTGGGGAACTGCCCAGAACCACGGAGGCCCGGCGACGCCACAGACCCCCAGCCCCCAGCACGTCTGTGGGAGTGACGTGGAAAAGGAACCAGACATTCCAATGGTAGCAGAGAAACAGGTTTTTGTTTTTTTTTTTAAATTAGTATTATCACACATCACTTGCTTCCAAAACAGTATTTTTGGATGCTTTCTCTGCCCCTTTCCAAACATGTGGAAAATTTGAAACAGTGCTTCTGGTCCTCTAATAGGAGGATCGTCTCCCAACATCATCCCCCTCTGCCTCCAGAAATATTTCTTTTTTTATGGCTGCACCTTTTGGCTTATTTTTAATTCCAGCAACATGCCTTTGAGTTAAGAAAACCTTGCCTATCTGAGCTTAAGAACAGAGCAATTCCACAACATCTATTCCGGAGTGAAATATGAGGAAAGTGTAACCATTTCCTCTCCTGTATCTGTGATAGTTACATAAAAGCATTTATGCTTGAGAACATTATCCCCCAAGTGTAAACCTCTGCCACATTTCCAAGCTCAGGATGGGCGTGGAAGTCTCTGGTGTGTGCATTGCCGAGGAAAGGTCTTATCTGACTTTAAAAGTCTTTGCTGGGTCACAGGCCCCGAGTCAGTATGGAGGAGGGGAACGGCTGGACTCACCGTCTGTCCAGGGATCCCTGTCAGTTGTTTTGTAAACTGGCTGCAGCGATGTCTCTTTCTTCCTTTCTCGAGAGTGGTGGCCACCCTGCTCTTTCTAAACTAGAAGCCACAATGGGGGGCAGTGAAATGGGAAGGGGTACCCCGCCCTGGCGGCAGGGGGCGGCCTGCCTGGAGATTTCAGACTGAGGGCCTGGTGCGGCTCCAAGACGGAGGCGGGCCGGACTCTGTCCTGGGGCCTCTACGCTGTGCCCTGAGCCTGCAGAGGGCGGGGCTGCATCCAGGCCGGTGGACCAGCTCCGCCAGGGCACCAGTTAGAAACGGGGTCCTTGGCCCCCACCCCAGACCCAGAGAATCAGAGACGGAGGTGGTGCGGCTGCGGCTGTGTTTCGGCACGTCGCTGCAAGGCTCCGGCCTCGCGGGTGTGCACACCACTAGGGCACCTCGCTGGCCTCCTTTCAGTGGGGAAGCCTTCCCTTCCGTTTTGTTTAAACAATCACCGTGACCAGAGGGGCTCTGGTTGTCCCGGGGCAGTCTCTGCAGGGACTCACGCAGGTGAGGCTTGCTCCGGGCCGGCCAGGCCTCCCTGCCCAGTCTCAGCCAGGTCGCCACCCACCTCCCTCTGGGGCACACGCGAGAGGAAGGCGGTTCCGGTTTTTCCCAATCTTTCTGTGCTGCCACAGGGGAGGATTCAGACACATCTTTGGTATCAAGATGTCAAGGGCAGCTGAAATCCACCGAGAAGCCTTTTACTGCACATATTTGGCTGCTGAAGTGTCACACGAGGCTAAGTGCTCACAAAAAGCAGATAGCAATTAGTCATTCAAGGCCAAATTTGCGGCTAAGACTCCCCCTTCGAGCGGATCTGAAAGTGTCCCTGGGCTTTTGCCATAGGAGGTGGGTTGCTATGGTGACGCCAGGAGATGAGATAGAATTTGGAAAAAGACTAGAAAACGTTGCAAGGGAAGAAAGGCTTAGAATTTAAAGGCACTTGGTCTGAACACAGGCAGGTGACTTCTTCCCACAGTGTAGCTGTCCTCGTAACACAAATCAAAATTCCCTAATTTTTTACACAGAGCAACATCCTATTTTACTGCCTGACTCAGGACCCCAAAAGAGCAAAGGATCAAAAATCTTTGTTCTACAACATCACTCGTTACGCGCTGACTCCCACCACAAGCTCACTGTCTGCAGATGTATTTGAGAAACCAAGTTACAAGATGGGATTTGCTAAACGCCGTTGCACACACCCCACGGCAGGCTGCTCTTGACCTTGTGGACTGCCGCAGACAGCAGGATCCCTGTTCCCAAGGGCTGTCACTCAATAAGCACAGAGTTACATTTAATCAGAAATTCAACGTAAACGAACGTAATCGGTAATTAGAATGTGCAGTGGCATGGTATTACAAGATGGAGCAGTGTGCTTATAATGTGTAAAATTACGTTAAAAATTCGTATTGAACTTTGAAATAAAAAGGCACTGTTCAGCGAAAGCAGATGATTTTAAAGTTCAACATCTTGATCACTTCAACATTTCATTTATGAAATGCTGTGTTTAGCCAATACTTTTAACAATTTGCTAAATATGTTTTGTAAAAATCAAACAATTTCATAGTTAGTGGAGTGCTAAAAAAGCCCTAGGATCCATTCTCTTGGCTGCGTATAGCTCAAACAGCTGAAACCATTTTAAGAAGAGGCTTCATTATAAATCATTGAAAATAGGGATTCAGAAGAGAAATGCTGACACAATCCTTTCCTGCAAATGAGGGCCTGAAGCACCAAGCGGATTCTTGACGTGACCGAGTGACAGGATGCGATGTGCCGGCTCAGCCAGAGTGACGCTGATGGCCCTGCCCGCCGAGGGTCGTCCGAGAATCGAGATGTGGGGGCTCTGAGTGAAGTGACCCAGCGGAGCCGCACCCACATTTCCAAGTGTGTCTGCGCTGACTTCCTGATGACGGTGGTGGCTTTCGAGTGCTTCCAGGAGCTCAGGGCTTTCCGGGGGCCCAGGGGTGTCTGGGGACTGAGTCTGCAGCGTCCCGCCCCCCGCTGCCAGAGCCCCCAGATCCGCGTCCACTCCCCGCGGGGCCTCCTGGGCGACTTCATCTGGGGAAACACCAATGCAGACACAGCCTTGCGGGGCCGCTGGCGTTTTCGGGAAGCATCTCCAGATCCCAGCAGGGCTGGGGCCAACACTGGGCTGATGGAGGCGTGGCCGGGGGCCCCTGGAGAGGACGGGGGCTGGGCACACCCCCGAAGAGAGGGAGGCTGGTTGGCATAGCCGGGAGGGAGCAGGTCCTGAGGGTCGGGGAGGGGTGGGGGCCGGGGG
>SJYQ01091869.1:0-26152 GCA_006410935.1 Redunca redunca | reverse complement strand
TGTCCGACTCAGCGACCCCATGGACGGCAGCCTACCAGGCTCCTCCGTCCATGGGATTTTCCAGGCAAGAGTACCGGAGTCGGGTGCCATCACCTTCTCCGTTAAAAATGTCTTTAAAAACAAAACGTGGAAAAAAAAAAAAAACTCTTGCCCACCTACTCTCTGTCAATAGGACTTGCAGTTGTGAGCAAGATGAGAGCTCAAGAGCATCTCCTGTCTGTCTCTGACCCCCCTGCGGTGCCCAGCTCAGGATGGGACGAGGGAGACGGAGTCCATGGCCCAACTCTTGTGGAGAGGCCCAACTCTGTGGGAGGAAGGGGAGTGCATTCACGTGGTCGAGATGATGAATGCCACTCCCAGCTACAGTCGGCTCGTCCATAGTCACAGGGCCCCTGATGTTTGGCTGGACATGCGGCTGCCGTGAATAAGATATGTCCCAGCGTCTCTTAAATGTTGGCTTAAAACTCAACATTTGAAAACTAAGATCATGGCATCCAGTCCCATCACTTCATGGCAAATAGATGGGTAAACAATGGAAACAGTGACAGACTTTATTTTCTTGGGCTCCAAAATCACTGCGGATGGTGACTGCAGCCCTGAAATTAAAAGACACTTGCTCCTTGGAAGAAAAGCTATGACAAGCCTGGACAGTATATTAGAAAGCAAAGACTTTGCCAACAAATACCAGTGTAGTCAAAGCTATGGCCTTCCCAGTAGTCATGTATGGATGTGAGAGCTGGACTATAAAAAAGGCTGAGAGCTGAAGAATTGATGCTTTCAAACTATGGTTTTCGAGAAGACTTTATAGAGTCCCTTGAACAGCAAGGAGATCAAACCAGTCAATTCTAAAGGAAAACAACCCTGAATATTCATTGGAAGGACCGATGCTGAAGCTGAAGCTCCAATACTTTGGCCACCTGATGTGAAGAACTGACTCATTGGAAAAGACCCTGATGCTGGGAAAGATTGAAGGTGGGAGAAGGGGACAACAGAGGATGAGATGGTTGGATGGCATCACCAGCTTGATAGACATGAGTTTGAGCAAACTCTGGATGATGGTGAAGGATAGGGAAGCCTGGCGTGCTGCAGTCCATGGGGGCGCAAAGAACTGGACACGACTGAGCGATTGAGCAGCAACAACAACCCAGCCTGTCTCGACAGCAAGGAAACACAAGCAGCTAAGCTCCACCCGAAACAGGAGTGGCAACGCAACGTTCACTTCCAGGAATTGTCCTACAGTGAGCAACATGTGTTTCCTTTCCCCTTCTTCCTTCTAACTAGGATGTAGATGTGATGCCTGGAGCTCCAGCAGCCATCCTGGATCACAAGATGCCTATGTCACTGGAAGCCACTATGGAAAGCAGCTAACTAGGAGCTGGGTCCCCGACACCAAGCAAACTGCGCCAGCCATGCCTCCGTATTTCTTGACTATGAAAGAGAAATATAATTTTACTTTGTTAAACTGTTATCCCCTTTGACATTATAACAAAGATCCCCTTTGATCTTACAGTCAAATCTGACCCTGCGATGTTTCCGTGAGCGCCTCTGAGCCTCTGTTTCCAGCTGTGGCCCATTCAGTCCCTTCACATCGGTGTGAGCCCCTCATGACACACATCTAATGATGTCCAATGGCTCTCCATCACCCTTGCTAAGTCCCTTCAGTCGTGTCCGACTCTGTGCAGTCCCATAGATGGCAGCCCACCAGGCTCCCCCATCCCTGGGATTCTCCAGGCAAGAATACTGGAGTGGGTTGCCATTTCCTTCTCCAATGCATGAAAGTGAAAAGTGAAAGTGAGGTCGCTCAGTCGTGTCCGACTCTTAGCCACCCCATGGACTGCAGCCTACCAGGCTCCTCCGTCCATGGATTTTCCAGGCAAGAGTACTGGAGTGGGGTGCCATTGCCTTCTCTGCTCCATCACCCTTAGGACAAGAAATAAACAGGTTGGCCATTCAGGGTCTTAGCTTGGAGAAAGCCAGTTTAATTCTTCCTCCCTGCCTGATGCCTGGGCTATGACATTTAAAAGAGATGTTGGTGAAGATGGCAGGGCTGTGAACAGAGCCTGGGGTTGAAGGCCCCTAACCAGTCAGTGGAGGAAGACGGAAGATGAACCCATATGTAAACAGGGAGAAAGGGAAGCCCCATGGGTGACTCCTGGAACTTTGGCCCTGACAGGTAATATGGTGGAGAGGGAGCCCAGCCCATCGCTGGGGAGTCGGCAGGGACCTGCCTCCTTGGGCTCCAAGAAAGAATGGTTCCTTAACTGAGATGAAAATAATTGCTTATTAGATTCCTGAGAAAGGAAATCACATGACCCATTCAGTCCCCATCTCTTTTACTCTGACACCTTAATTGGCTATTTGTGTATCTAGAATGAATACTTAGAAGATTGCAGCCATGACCCCGAGGGAGTGGACTTTCTGTGCTCATCCCTCATTCAGGGTGCTGGTTCCCCACCTGCCTGGTGAAAGGGGACTGGAAGGCCGCTGAGTGTGCTCTGTTTCTCCTGGTCTCTGGCACAAAATGCCACCTGTTTCCAAAGGCCGTTTGACCAGTCCGTCTTGGGCAGAGACCCATTCTATTCACTGTCCCAGAAGCCACAGGGGAACCAATAAACGTCTGATTAACAAGTCCGGCTTTTCACAAGTGCAGATGCAAGTTTGGAAGGAGGCGAAACCTTCTCCACTAGCTTGCACCAGAGTTGCTGTTTGGGAAGGAGGCTTGACCAAACGTTCAGTTCTCATGGCTGGGGTTCTGAGAGCAGGGGCCGCACAGTGGGTTCTAGGGGTCTGCTAGGGGCGCTGTCTTCCCGGGTTCCTCTAGGGGCGCTGTCTTCCCGGGTTCCTCTAGGCGCCCTCTCTTCCCGGGTTCCGCTGGGGGCGCTCTCTTCCTGGGTTCTGCTGGGGGCGCTCTCTTCCCGGGTTCCTCTAGGGGCGCTGTCTTCCCGGGTTCCTCTGGGGTGCTGTCTTCCCGGGTTCCGCTGGGGGCGCTCTCTTCCTGGGTTCTGCTGGGGGCGCTCTCTTCCCGGGTTCCTCTAGGGGCGCTGTCTTCCCGGGTTCCTCTAGGGGTGCTGTCTTCCCGGGTTCCGCTGGGGGCGCTCTCTTCCTGGGTTCTGCTGGGGGTGCTGCCTTCCCAGGTTCCTCTAGGGGCGCTGTCTTCCTGGGTTCCTCTAGGGGTTCTCTCTTCCCGGGTTCCGCCTTGGGCACTGTCTTTCCAGGTCTGCTGGGGGTGCCCTCTTCCTGGGTTCTGCTCCTGGTGGTGGCAGAGAGCTTGCTCCTCGCCATCAAACCCGTGATGGTGGTCCCACTCCGACTTCCGCACCCAAATTTAATTACTTCCCAAAGGCCTCACCTGCACATTCTGTCCTGGGAGAGGTTAAGACTTCAATACATGAATTTTGAGGGGACACAAGCATGCAGACGGCAGCACAGCGCTTTATCGAGCACTTGGTGTCCGCTAACAGTTTAGTAATTATTACATGCTAAATATACAATTAACAAGACCCTGGTGGCTCAGACAGTAAAGAATCTGCCTTCAGTGCAGGAGATCCAGGTTCAATCCCTGCGTCAGGAAGGTCCCCTGGAGAAGGGCGTGGCAACCCACTCCTGTATTCTTGCCCAGGGAATCCCATGGACAGAGGAGCCCGGTGGACTACAGTCCATGGGACAGCAAAGAGTCAGACACGACTGAGCCACAGAACAACAGCAAAGTTTACAATTATTATACGCTGAATAGACACAATCACCCTTTCCATTTTACCAGTGAGGAATGGAGGCTGGCACAGTGTAGAAAGTTGCCTGAAGTTTGCCCGCTGAGGAAGGGGGAGAGCTATTAGGGTCTCAGGACCACACAATGGACCATGACCTGCCTGGTAGCTCGCTGGCCTGCAACCCCTCAACTCTTCCCCAACAGCCTCCTCCTCCCCATCTTGCAAGACACGCAGAGTGTCTGCACTCCTGGGCCACAGGAGGACCAGGACGGGGCAGGGTCATCACCGGGCGTCTCTCCGTGCATCCCGGAAGGCGCTGTGACCCGTTCAGACAGGGGCAGGTTCCGGTTTCTGGGTGGAACAGACTGTGGTCTCGCCTCCCGGAACAGCCGCCTCGAGGGCACAGGGCAGGGAGGCAGACGCAGACAGCGGGTCAGGGAGCAGCTGCTCAGGACACCTCTTCCCTGGAAAAGAGGAAGCCTTCAATTAAAAAAAAATAAACACCCAAAGCAAACCAAAATCTTCAGAGGCGTTCTGTGTGGTCTTCTGAAAAGATTTGAAGCTTTCCACTTCTTTCCTCTCTCCCTTTCTCATACACACACACACACACACACACACACACACACACACACACACACACTCCCCAGCCTCCTCCACTCTCTGAATCCTGTTTGTGAATCTTAACCTAGCAAACTGCCTTCTAGGGTGTCTAGAGTTGGTATTAGTGGCAATACCAAAGAAATGTATTCTTTCTCTATGCTTGTCTGCTTGTGTCTAAACTCAGAATACTGATTCCTCCTAAATGAATGGGTGGTCGCTTTTTTCTCCCCTGTGTAAAGTGGAGCTGGCGGCAGTCTCCTTGTCCTGGATCGGGCTGCACCCTCGACAACTCGGCATTCTGTTTGTTCATCTTAGAAGAGGCCCTTCTTTGCTTTCGTGCGCATCTGCGTTGGAATGGTTTGCTTGCCTCTCACCTGGGGAGTAACAGTGAGGCTTCTTCGAGTCTCCTCAGTGGCGCTGGCAGGAGGCGCCGAGGCTAAGCCCGTGCCCTCCCTGCTTCCACGAGGGTTCCCTGAGCAGCTACTGTGTGCTCCGGTTCAGGTGGGTGACACTCTCCAGTGAAATGGGTGTCTCTCCCCACGGAGAGGCCACGCACCCAGCACAGAGCATGGCAGATGGTAAATGTGTGTCAAGTAAGTGACTGTTTACCCACTCCGGGACGGGGGAGCCTGGTGGGCCGCCGTCTATGGGGTCGCACAGAGCCGGACACGACTGAAGTGACTTGGCAGCAGTGCAATGTCTGTTTGGCACTGCCACAGGGCAGACTGCACGCAGCACCAGGTTGTCTGCAGCTCAGTCATCACCAAGAGGCGAGGCCATCAGTCTCACTGCCCCTGGACCTGCGCTCAACTCACCTTTCTTGCCAATGGAATACAGTGAAGATGACATGATTTCCAGGCTTAAACTTCCAGAGGCCTGGCTCCAGTGAATCCTTCCATTCTTGCAGCCATGGAGCCCTGAGCCGTCATGTAAAGGATTCCAGACAAGCCCGTTTGTGATGGGAAACACGTGCTACAGGTCATCCCAAACAGATGCCAGCTGGCTTCCAAAGGCAGCACCCCCTCGCTGCTTGGCAGTTCAGTGTGTGTGCCTGCCCAGTCACTCAGTCATGTCCAGCTCTACATGACTCCATGGACTGAAGCCCGCCAGGCTCCTCTGTCCGTGGGATTCTCCAGGCAAGAATACTGGAGTGGGTTGCCATGACCTTCTCTGGGGTATTTTCCCGATCCAGGGCTCGAACCCATGTCTCTTACATTTTCTGCACTGGCAGGTGGGTCCTTTCCCTGGAGCCATCTGGGAAGCCCTGGCAGCTCAGTAAAAACACCTGAATCAGCTCAGCCAACCTGACCAGACCACGGCCAGCTGTGTCTGACCCAGCTGATCTGAGGACTGCTGAGATAAGCTGACTCTGTGGCCTAAGGAAATGACGGCTGTTTTCTAACCCTTAATAATGTTCTTCTCCTGGCTTTTCAATTAAAAAAGCAGTGTATGCTTTTACAGAATGCTTTGAGAATGCGTAACGCTGCTGTTGTCGGGCTGTATTCTTGAGACTTCCCTGGTGGTCAAGAGGTTAAGACTTTCCTTCCAGTGCAGGGGTTGCAGGTTTGATCCCTGGCCAGGGAAACAAGATTCTTTGCAATTAACTGTATATTCTATTATATTGATGTAAGGGCTCCCCCAGTGACACAGATAGTAAAGACCGTGCCTGCAATGCAAGAGACTCAGGTTCGATCCCTGGGTTGGGATGATCCCAACCCAGAAGGAATGGCTATTCCTTTATTAAGAAGGGAATGGCTATTCACTCCAGTATTCACATTGATGTAATTTCCTAAACAGTCCCCTGTGAATGAGCATTTGTATTGTTTTATGTTCTATCTGAACTACCATCATGATGAATATACTTGCAGAAATAGTTTGAGATATACTTCCTTAGGACAGAGTTTTTCAAATGGAAATGCTGAATTAAAGGAAAGCTCCATTTTCAGGGCACTGAACCACAGTGTCTTCTGGTTACATCACAGTGTCTCCGTTCATTTTCTCAGCAAGTGAGCAAACGCCCACAGTAGTGAGGCCCCTCAACACAGCCATCTGAGTCAGGCCAGTGCTGAGACAGGCCCCAGCGCCAGACACAACCTCACTGCCTTCAGGAAGCAGTCATGTCTCAGGGAGGCCCTCTGGGTATATGATCCAGCCCGTACTGTGTGCCTCATCCCACAGTCACTGAACACACAGTCCCAGCCTCCTCCTCCAGGAAGCCCTCCTTCACCTGCTCAGCCTGCAGCCATCGCCTCATACCAGTTGCCGCTTTAACCAGCATTTACCAACTCCACGTGTGCTCAGTCATTGTGGACCTCGGAAACCACTGAGACACGTGACATGTTCACAGGTGCCAGGATGACTCGGGAAGGGACCCAGACAAGGGCAAGAAGGCAGGACTGTGCTCTGCTCCCAAATGTCTGAAGTCTCTCTCCAGAGGAGATGTGAGGGATGGAGGGAGGTTTCCTCAGCAGACAGAGAGAGCGGCCGCATGGGGCTGGGTGGGGACGGCCTTCCACCCCACACCGCCCTCTGACCTTCAGGCAGACACCGTCCAGGGCGGGCATGCTTCTCCAGACTTCGGGGGTGTGGGTGCCCCCTCTACTTATGCCTGGGGTTTGTACTGTTCCCCCAGCCTCTCCCAGCACACCCGTGGGCTCCCTGAACCCCGCTCGTGTCCACATGGCGACGACCCAGCTCTGGGCAAGGGGCATGCTCCTTTCCTCCTCTTTCACATACCCCTGTCGCCACATTCCTGCAGCCCCAATTGCTCGCTGGCGAAAATAATAGACAAATAAATAATTCTTCACAAAACCAATTAGCAGAGAGGAAGATGCTAATGTGTTTTGCCAACTGTGTCTCCCCAGCTCACTGCCGGCCGGCCCAGGAGGTGGGGGGCTCGGGGCTCGGGCTGTCGAGGGGCGCAGCTCCGGCCTCAGGGTAGCCATTCCCGCCGGCCAACCATCCCCACCCTGCTCGTCACCCCGCCCCCCCCCACCCCCGCGCCGGTCAGCCACGCGGACTCTGCCTTCACAACGCGCAGCGCCTCCGGGGGTGGGCAAGCCTGTGCTGGGACAAAGTCTAGGTTCTGGAGCCACAGACCTGAGTGGGTTTCAGCCTCGGCCGTTTCCCGGTCAGGGGACTTCTGTGGCCTCTGCCTCCTCTGCAAGAGGGGTTGCTGAGGATGCTGGCCTCCCAGGGCTGTGGCAAGGCCCCAGGGTGCCAGGTGGTGTGATCTCCACCTTACAGTTGAGAACCCCAAAGCTCATGGGGGTGAAGTGACCTGCCCATGGTCAGCATGCAGGGAGCTAGGATGCCCGGTACAGTCCTCGCAATCTCACATCGAGGAGTCCTCCAGCCTGATGGGGACCCACAGCTGCCCCCGCAATAGCCCAGGGTCTCAGATCCCACCTCTGACATGGGACAGCTGAGCCAAACCCCCCACCCCGCCCCTCCAGGGCGGACCACGCATCCTGACAGAGAGAGTTCTGCGTCCAGGAAGCCTGTTTCGATCAGCACTAGGGTCTGACGGTGGGGCCCATCACCGGCATCTGGAGGTTCTGGGGGGACCCCTGGGTGGGTGACCTCAGCAGGAGGGTGAGGTGGGCTGGTCCCCGGCCATCAGCCTTTCTTCGCCGCCTGCCAGGGTTTTATTCTCTGGCTGGATGAGCGGGTTCCAGATGGTGCAGCAGGTTCCTAGAGATTTCCTTTGAACGTCATTGTGCACACTTGACACTTCATTGCTTGCTGTGGAATCAGGAAGGGTCTGGTCTCCCGCACAGTGACAGGAGGAAACCAAGGCCCAGAGACACAGGCCCTCAATCTTTCCCAGCACCAGGGTCTTCTCCAGTGAGTCGGCTCTTCTCATCAAGTGACCAAAGTACTGGAACTTCAGCTTCGGTCCTTCCAGTGAATGTTCAGGGTTCCTTTAGGATTAATTGGTTGGGTTTCCTTGCTACCCAAGGGACTCTCAAGAATCTTCTCTTGAGTTGAGGTTGCTTTTTTCCCACAACCCACTCCTCCCCAGGCGTGGAGCTAAGCTGCTTTTTCCTCCAAAGCTTTTCATCTTGCTTGGTGACACTGCTTACTCAAGGCCTGTCCCCGCCCCCTTCCTTCTTACATGCCTCCACTACTGGTGCCAGAAATTTAAAAACTCACTTTCCCAGTTTTCTTCAAGCTAAGGATGGACATTGACTTATAGGTGGAATCTTCTGGAAGCTTTGTTTTTCTTGATTTAAGGGAACAGACATGGCTATGATCACCTCTTTCCTCTTCTTCCTGCCATGAAAATGTCGGGAGCCATCTTGCAACCATGAGGTTAATGAGCAAATACATTGAGGATGGGGGAGCAAAAAGAAAGAAAGATCCTAGATCTTTAATGACACTCTTGAGATGTTAAACCAGCCCTAGATGGCTTACCTCCAGATTTATCAGGACGCGGGATAATTAAAAACTTTTTTTTATTGTTTAAGGCACTGTTAGGTTTCTCCATCTTACCGCTGAAAGTGTTCCTGAAACACATAAGGACAGCCTTTCCTGCTCCAATACCCCAGGCCAGGTCCTAGGGATAAAATTCACCCACTGCCTCACCCTCCATGTCTCACAAGGCACCTGAGGATCTCACCTCCTCAGTGTCTCTCCCTGTCCTCTCTGGGCCACGCTCAACTGTTGACTTCACAGGTCAGAATCTCATGCTGCCTGTCTCCTCTCCAAAGACTCACCCCATGGCAGCCAGAGGGACTGCCCCAAAATGCAGACACTGAATATAGACTAGTGTCCCTTTTTGGCTTCAGAACTTGTCCTGGCTCCCCCTTGCCTCCAGAATAAAACCTAAACTGCTTAGCAAGGCGAACACAGCCCTCACGACTTGGCTTACAAAGTCAGCCATCCCTCACCTTGAGCTTCTTTTAACATTTCCCGAAAGTCACCGTCTGGCCATTCACCCCAGGCTTGGCTTCCTTTTGCCCTGGCCCCAGCCCAGAGGCCGGCCCAGACTCAGGTGGGTCCCTCACGCCCTCCACTGGGCCTGCTTCTTTGGCTGTTCACGCCACCCTCTCTATTGCTCTTTACTGACTTGCGTTTTGCTTCCTCCCTTACCAGAAAGTCAGCTCCCTGGCATCAGGGCTGCATGCATTGTTCATCCTGTACCCCGGTGCCTGACACACTGCAGGGCCGTGATAAATGTGTGTGGAGTAAGGGAGTGAATGAGTGAGTGAATGAATGGGGCCAGGCATTCAGGAACCCGGGGAGCTGGCTGCTGGGAGGAGCTGATGTCTGGGGTTTTTGCAGGGAGGAGAGAACAGCAATGACCTCAGACTTTGAAAACCTGCTAAATAACGCGGCTTCCTGGAACCCTGCCCGGAGGCTCTGGGGAGTGGAACACCCTTCCACGTGCAGACAGAGCTGAGTCCTTCCTCCCAAAATAAACTGTCTGAAGACACCTGCCACTGGGGAACCATCTTGTCTGGGAATGCTGGAGGGGGCGGCTGCCAGTTTGGAGTCCCGTCTGAGGTCCCTCCGAGGCATCCTGTCCGCTTTCTTTCCTTGGGAGGGGAGGACGCCTCAAGGGCTCCCAGGCTGACACACCTGCCTCCCATAGGGAAGAGCGATGGGGCGAGGGCCGGAGGTGCTCTCGGTGACACAAGGCGCCGTCTGTCCCACTGGTGAACACAGGGCGTTCGTGTGGGTTACGCAGCTCTCCTGTGACATAGCTGCACAGCCCCCAAGGCTCCCATGGCGTAAAGAAGGCGAGACAGAGAGTTATGAGACCTGGAAAAATGCAATTTGGAATCAATTAGCTCTCTTCTATGAGAGCTGCTCATAGAACATTAACTGTCCTAGCCCTGGCATGTGTGTGTGTGTGTGTGTGTGTGTGAGAGAGAGAGAGAGAGAATGTGTGTGAGAATGTGCACGTGAGTGTGTGAGAGTGTGTCTGTGCATGAGCATGTGTGTGTGAGTTGCGTGTGAATGTGTGTGCATGTGCATATAAGTGTGTGTATGTGAGAGTGAGCATGTGTGTGCATGTTCATGTGTGTATGCACATGCATCTGTGAGTGTATGTCAGCGTGTGTGTGTGTGTATGAGTGTGTGTCAGTGTGTGCATGTGTGTATGAGTGTGTGTATGTGTGTGTATGTGCATTAGCATGTGTGTCTGCATGTGTGTGTGTGAGTGTGTATGTGTGCATGTGTGTGAGAGTATTTGTATGTGTGTGTGTGGTGTGTGTGCACATTCGTGTGTGTATGCACACACATGTGTGAGTGTGTGTATGCGTGTGTGTGTGAGTTGTGAGTGTGTGTGCATGAGCATGTGTATGCATGAGCATGTGTGTGTGTGTGTGTGTCTACAGGAGCATGTGTGTGTGTGTACCAGTATGTGAGTGTGTGTGTGTGTTTGTGTGAGTGTGTGAGTGTGTGTGTGTATGTGTGTGGTTGTGTTGGGGGGAATCTGCTTTCTTGCAAGTGGCCATCTCTCCATCTAAACAGTCCCCAGGCAGCTCACTGCTTCCTCCTGGGTCCGCACCTCCCTGGGGAGGGGCAGGCCACACTGCATGGAGGGTGTGGGAGGAACTCCAGCCACGGCCCCACAAGCCCAGCATGGCCTCTGTGGGAGCATCGGGGGGGCTGGGGTCCTTCCAGCTGCAGCCACAGAGTCAATGCGATTTTAGGTTCCATTCAGGAAGCCGCAGTTCCTGAGCTGATGTCTTCAGTCAAGTAGACACCAGCGGCCGCGGAGGCCACACCGGCTTCCCGGGTGTCAGGCACAGGGACCGTGGGTCACACAAGTCGGCTCCCAGCAGTGGGTCCTGAGAGCCAGGGCTGGGCACAGCGGCAGACACGGCGCGTGTCCTGGCACCAGGCGGGACTGGAACGGGTCAGGGAGGTGAGTGGCTGCCGTCCACTGCTGTTTCCTTCTCAGCTCTGTTTATGGAGACCTCTGTCAAGGCCACCCCGACCCCGTGCAGCTCAGGTCTCTGCCCACCCGCCTCGGGGCCCCTGCCTGGCCCGAGCCAGCTCCCTCTCCTGTCCAGACACCAAGCCTCCCACTTGGGGTCTCCTGACACCCTCTGCTCTCTGATCCACACTGATGCTAGTCTCTGGAAGGTTTGTGCACGTCACTCGGCTTCTAGCTTCTGTATTCCCTCAATGACATCCCACCCTTTCAAGAAAAGACACCAAATCCTTTGCAACCCAGCTCTTGAGTCTGGGCCAGCCTCGGCCCCTGCCCCTCCTGCCAGCCTGACCCCTGGACCCCCAGACACTCCCACTCCCACGGTCGGGCCTGTGCACCTGGCCCGGAGGGCTCTCCTGCGCTCTTCTCATCATCTGAGGACTTCGTGCAAGGGTCCACAGCCTCCGACACCTCCACCCGGCCTGGATGTCCTCAGCCCGTCTTGCCTGTCGCATCTCCTGGATGTGAATTCCCCTCACCCATCTGTTGCCTGGCTCCCCTCCTGGCCGGGAGCTTCCTAAAGGCAAACCGGGTGGGAGACGGTGTGGGCCGAGTGGACAGGAGAGGAGGCCCCAGCGTCAGAGCGACACCAGCATGCTCGCCCACGTTTTGCCATTTGGTTCGGCAACTACGTGACTTGGAAGTGGGTCTGAAGGCAGCAGGAAACTCCACTCCTGCAAGTGCTGGTTTCCCAAAGTGGCCGCCCCGAACTGCAGACTCACCCCTTCCCTCACCGGAGCAAGTCTGCCCTGGGGCCTGTCTGAGGGGGGACCTTGGGGGCCGGGGTGGTAGGGGGTTGGGACGGTGGCCAGAGGCACCGAGGGGAGAGGCTGGCTCAGGAACTGACAGAGACCTGGGTGTGAATCTGGACTCTGCCACTAGCAAGGTACATGTAAGTGGAAGAGCCTCAAGCTTCAGTGCAAAATTGGGGCAACGAGGCTGCGGGGGGCTGAGGGATGTAAGGAGGTTGAGAGTACAGAGCACCTGCTGTGACGGTCCCTAGGCTGTTGCGGGGGTGGGGGGTGGTTCGATCACACGGTGTGGTCACCGTGGTGACCCAGGGACTGGACAAGCTGGAAAAGGAACAATAAGACAGGACCCTGCTAGCAGAGCCACAGGGAAAGCAGGGACTGAGGGTCTCCAGGCTCAGTTGCTGCTGCTGCTGCTGCTGCTGCTAAGTCACTTCAGTCGTGTCCGACTCTGTGCAACCCCACAGATGGCAGCCCACCAGGCTCCCCCGTCCCTGGGATTCTCCAGGCAAGAACACTGGAGTGGGTTGCCATTTCCTTCTCCAATGCATGAAAGTGAAAAGTGAAAGTGAAGTCGCTCAGCTGTTTCCGACTCTTCAAAACCCCATGGACTGTAGCCTACCAGGCTCCTCCATCCATGGGATTTCCTAGGCAAGAGTACTGGAGTGGGGTGCCATTGCCTTCTCCAAGGCTCAGTCACAGGAGGAGGGAATTCTGGCTCCTCCTCGAGGCCCCCCCATGAGCCCCAGGGCTTCGGCCATGGACAAGGAACCGAGAGTCTGCGCTTGACCCCAGCCTCCCAGGTCCTCTGCTGATGTCCCCCTTGCCCTTCTGGGTGCCACGTGGGACCAGAGCCCAGCCCACCCCCCAAGCAGCGGGGGCTGCCACCCGCCCAGCCCGCAGAGGACAGAGTCTGGCCCCCAGCAGCCCCCAGCCCAGAGGCGTGACCCCTGCAGGGCCAGCGCAGCCCCCATGGGCCAAGGCAGCCCCGCACAGGGACCACTCTGTCGGCAGCAGATGAGCGGAACGCCTCTCTTCATTCTGGCTGGCATCCATTCCAGCGTTCATCCCTGCTTTTTCATATTAGAAAATAATGGTAATTATGCCCTAAACAATCAATTGTTACACTTTACGTTTAATTTATGGAGGGCTGGCAGGCCCGGCTCAGCCTGTAACCACGGCTCCATCTCCACCGCCTTCCCTCCTCGGGGCCGTGGAGCCGAGGACGGTGTGGGCAGGAGAGGGGAGAGGGCCACCTGAGGGGCTCCAGGACTCACCCGAGATGGGTCAGGGACCCAGGCCAGCTGGGAAGAATGAGGGAGGCAGGGCCTCGCTCAGCCTGCTTGCCTCCGAGCCGGGCTGCCCCGCTGGGCCCAGCACCCTGACAAGATTTGTTCTTGAGCCACTGTCTCTGATTTTGACTCACTTTGCTTCTGCCTGATTTCTCTGATCGGGTTCATCAAAACTCGTCCGTTTCCCACTCAAAACCTTCCCAGACTCCATTGCAGCTCCCGGGAGGAGACTCAAGCCTCTGTGCCAGGGTCACCAGGCTGTGGCTACCCGGCCAGCCGCCACCTTGCTTGGCTCGTCCCCTCCCAGGTCCAGGCTGCCAACCTCTCTCCCACCAACCAGTCCTTCCATCCACTCCCCAGGGGCCCGGCTGCCCCCTTGGGACTGTGACTGGTGGGGACACACCTCCTCAGCCCCCAGAACCCGGTGCCGGCCTGGGCCTCAGCACACCTTAGGGCTGCTGTAAACAGACCACCATCTAAGGCTTGAAACAGCACGGATTTCCTGTCTTACAGCTGTGGGGGCTCCCTGGGCTAGAGTTGAGGTGTGGGTAGGGCCGTGGTCCTCTCCAGACACCTTGGGCGGGCACCGCTCCTCACCCTGGCCAGCTTCTGGAGTTACCCGCTCCGTGCTCACATCGCTTCCTTCATCTTCAGAGTCAGCAGCAGTCTGGCCTCCATAGCACATCGCTCTGACCTCCTCTCTGCCTCCCTCTTACACTTTCAAGAATGCTTGTGATTCCACTGGTGTCCCCCCAATAACCCAGGATCACCCCCTGTGGGAGGGTGTCTGAGAAGCAACCTTAATGCCACCTGCAGCCTTAAGCCCCTCACGTGGTGAGGTGGGCACTTACAGTTCCAGAGATGAGGGCGTGGGCTCCTCTGCGGAGCCTCCCACGTAGGGACTTCAACAAACACACGTTGAACAAAGACGAAGAGTGAAATGAACCTACAAGCTTCATGGACCACCGCCCACCGGCAGACGGAGTGCGAGCATGCTCAGGGCCTGTTTGTCACTGAAAAGTGCTTCTTTGGACTCATGTGCTCAGCAGATGATCTGCTCAGAGGAGACCGCCGAGGCCGGCTGCCCACTCACAGGGGCTGCAGCACCCCAGCGTCCACACCCTGCCGTCTGTGTCCCGCCATCCGCGTGGCCGCGGAGGGCGCCTGCCCGCCCGCCTCAGCCCTGCCGCCCATCGCTGCCCCTCCCCACGCACCCCAAACGCGCGCCGAGAATCGCCTCTCCACTCCCTCCTCTGACACTTTTGATGAACTCTCCCAGCGCAAGTGGGTGGGTTCCACCTGGGAAACCATATATAGATAAAAACCTGAGCTCACCAGCAGAGTCTTCTGGCAGTTGGTTACTCATCACCAAAGGGCCTGGCACAGGGCCTCTTCAGAGCGCAAGTTTCAGGGAGCATTTTAATGCAGGAGGTGTGCTAAACTGCACCCCTCTGAGAGGGCCAGAAGCCTTGCTGGGCGGGCACCGAACATTCTGCCGCCCACAGGAGCCAACCAAGGAAGCAATGGGACTGACAACCCAGGCTGGGGAAGGTGTGTAAACATCATTTACACAGGCGGGTGTGTAAACATCATTTTACGCCGGTGACGTGAGACACTTCACAACACAGCCCCTAATTCTGCTTGGGCGGCCCCTTCTCTCATGCCTAGACCAAAGTTAAGTTAGCTGACTCCCCGCCACCTCTACAGAACCGGGACCTGTTGCTATAGCAACCAATTTATTTCTGCAAGTGCATTTTAACTTTCATCCGATGTTCCATTGGACAGGAAGTTTCTCCTTCTGGGAGTCTGACTTATGCAAGCTTGCTCTAAGCCTACAAACCCTTCTTCTCTTCTGCTGCCATAAGGGTTAACACACATACTTACTCCACAGGGAAAACAGTTTGAAAATAAGGCTTTTGGAGGAGAGAGAAAAACGAAGCAATTGCATTTCCAAGCCTGCTGTAATGAGATAAAAAACTTGTAGGGTTCCGGGAGAAGCTTGGCCTGTAACTGCGGGCTCCTGTTTGCTCCTCCCATCCCCGCAGAGCTCAGGGAGGCTCGTCCTTTACCTTTTCTTTCAGTAAGTACTCAGAGCTTTGCCGGGTCCTGTGTTTGTGGTGGAGAGTCAGATCTGAACAAGAGAAAGACCGCCACATGCCGCCTGGGGTTTGCTGTGTGTGCGCGTGTGTGTGCGTGGAACGACTGAGGTGAAGTGTCTGTCCCCCCGTCACTGAGTGAGCTGGCGACAGGACCCAAGAAGAAGGTGCGCAAGGGAGGAGAAAGTGCCCAGCCGCAGGCGGGGGGTCCGGCCAGGCTTTGCGGAGAAGCTGACGCTGAAGTTGAGACCGAGAGTCAAGACCCACCAGGAGAAGAAAGAACTTTCTAGACAGAGGTCAAGCCAGGTGTATGTTGGTGTTGAGCTGGACAAGAGCTTGCTGAGGCCGAAGCAGGAAGGGGGACCGGGTGGCCATCGGCAGGAGGACAGACTGGGCAGGACACAGGGCAGCGAGTGAGCCTCGGTGCGAGGGGCTGGGTCGGCGTTAGCACTCGATCCCCACCCACCTGGGCCTGGGTGTCCAGCAGAGGCGCGGAGGCGTCAGCCATGTCCAGACCCCTCTGGCTGCCCCTGCTGTCTCGCCCTGTCCTCCGGTAAGAACACTTGACTCGAACCAAGACCTGCCCCTCTCTGGGACCGTCTCATCTCAGATCCTCATCTGCAAAGACCCTTTCTCCTCATTTAGGTCGCCTGTTGCCTTCACGGGTTCTAGGGGTGAGAACACATACCTACCTTTTTTGAGGGGGCGGTCACCATCCAACCCACTATATCTGTCACCGGAGTCAAGGAGTTAGTACATCATGTTTACTCTGCTTAATCATTCGTCTAATACCACCAACCCAGGGGCAGACACCGGGGAGACCCTGGGGAATGCAGCCGGCTGATGGAAGAACCAGCAACCAAAGCCTTAGCTTCTCAACCAGCCTCATTTTCAGTTGGTTTTTAGTTCACCGGCAGTTTCTCTAAAGTGATGTTTTAGAAGCACGTGCAGAACCCAGCATTTCTGTCTGGTAGCACTGACTCGCAGTCAGTACACTGGAGAGGATTTGACTCATCGGGGAAACCTCATGCTCAGCAATGGTTGGTGCCACTCTTCCGCTGGCTCTGGACCCAGCCTCCAGCCTCCTTCCAGAGTGACTAATCGTTCCAGCACCCGCCCCCCAAGGAAGAGACAGGCTGTGGTGGTGAGTTCTCTGCATCACCTTGGCTGGGCTGAGGGATGCCCAGCCAGCTACTCAGTGATGCTGTCAGGCTGAGAGGGCGTTTTCCCAGAGAGGAATGCACTTGTCAGGAGGCAAGTGAAGGACACTCACACTTGTCAGAGTGGGGGGCACCATTCAATTCTCCGAGGGTTTGAGTAGAACAGGAGGTGGAAAAGGATGAGTCCTCTTTCTCTCTTGCTGAGCTGGACACTGTCTCCCGCCCTCAGACATCAGAGCTCCTGCTTCTTGGACCTTTGGGCTCAGACAGGTTTTCATCACCAGCTTTCCTGGTTCTCAGCTTCCACAAGGCACATGGTGGGACTGCCTGGCCTCTGTATTTATGAGCCAGTTTCCACAGGGTATCTCCTTTGGGGCATATATACGCCTACATCCTCCATACCCGCTGCTTATATACGTCTACATCCTCTGTATTTGCTGAGTATATATGCCTATATACGTCTGCATCCTCCATACCTGCTGCGTATGTGCGTCTGCATCCTGGGGACAGACCTCTCATCACACCTGCCCTGTCCTCTGCAGCCTCCTCCCTCCTCTCCCGATGTGCGCAAGGTCCTCACCTGTTGTGATGGCACCAACTATGGAACCTAAAGGACGTCGTCCACCGTGGGGGGATAGCGTCTGCCCAGCCTCCAGGCAGAGGACCCCACGCACGTCCAAGTTAATTACAGACACCAACACTAGACTCAGAGGATGAGAAGGCTGGATGGCATCACCAAGTCAGTGGAAATGACTTTGAGCAAACTCCGGGAGATGGCATAGGACAGGGAAGCCTGGCATGCTGCAACCCATGGAGTCACAGAGTGGACACCACTGAGCAACTGAACTACACACTTAGGGTTAGGAAGCCCCCTGCTCCCAAGAACGCTCGCCCAGCATTTTGTCTTCCAGGGACCCTGCCCAGCCCGGTGGCCGCCCCCTCGGACTGTCCTTCCCTCCAGCGTGAAGAGTCCATCCCCTGTGATCCGAGACGAAGGAAGCCAGGCCCCTGCATCAGGTAAGTGACGCTGCCGGGGGGCAGCAAAGGGGCGTGTGAGGAGCCCAAGGACAGGAGGACCTGAGCAACAGATTCTGTTTCCAGGGATGCATGGGGCGGTGTGGCCGGAACCGGGGCTGTGCAGGAGTGAGGCCAGGTGGGGTCTCCAGACCTGGGAAGGGGCCGTCACTGGGGAGGCCTAGCCTGCGGAGGACGCTGCCGCTCTGTCTCCTTGGCTGAGCCTTCGGGGCGGTGGAGCCCGTCCCAGGGCCAGCTCGGCCGTACTGCCCACCCTCTGCTCTGGAGCCAGCCCCGTCCTCAGGGTCTCGGCCCCTGGGGCCTCTCCACTCTCCTCCCAGGGGCGCCCCTGAAGCCACTTCAGCCTGCGCTCCCCTTGTAGTGCAGTCCCAAGGCAGCTGAGCTCAGAGACACGATTATGCGTCACGGAGAAGCGGTGGCTTGGCATCACGTGCGCTCCACGGCTTCTGCTGGCGACCCAGGCAGGCCTGGCCTCTCCCCAGAGCCGAGGCCCCTCGGTGCCCACACCCCAAACTGGGCCCGGCCCTGGCGGCTCCCACTGGGGCCTCCTACAAGGTGACAGATGTTGGTGACCTGCCTTCCTCATCTGTCCACGGCCATCACCAAGATGCCCCCAGAGGCATCCCAGACAGTGAGTTCTTCTTTCCTTTTCCCTTTTGCTTTTTCCCAAATATTTATGAAGAGATTTTCCATTTATCCTGACACATCTTCTCCACCGTGGGTGTCGGCTGGGAGGGCTCAGACAACAAACTCCAGAAGGTATTTTCCCCAAAGCAGCATCTGGCTCCGTTGGCAAGTGCAGTGGGCAGCTTGCTGGGAACTGGCCGAGGCAGATGGAGGAGGAGCCCAGGGGGGGTGGCCCCCAGCCAGGCGTGGGGGGTCCAAGCTCCCCGAGAGCAGGGCCCAGCTACCTCTTGATTCCCACAGCACTGAGCCCCCGTGGGAGCCCCGAGGCATCGTGGGGTCCCCAGCCCCTGTGTGAGCACCCGCTCCTGTTTCTCACCCTTCAAGCCCTCTGACTGCTGGCAGAGCCCCTCCTCTCTCTCAGGTAAGCCGTGCAGGCAGGGTGGGGACTGGCAGAATGCTGGAGGGGAGGGAGCTGGCTCGGTCCCCACGCCCCCAGGCCCTCCCACGGCAGGCCCTTCTGGAGTCAGAGCCACAGCTCCCCTGCTCTCCCACCTGCCGGGCGGAAAGGCAGGCAAAGGGCACGACAGTGTAACCCGCCCTGGGTGGAGGGGTGCCTCCTAGGATCTCTCAGATCACACCTGGCGGACAGCTGCTCGCCCCGCTGACCCCAGGGCACAGCCGGCCCAGCTGACGCCAGGACGACCCCGCCATTGCCTGTGAGTTACTAGAGGCTGAGCCAGGCTGCAGGTGCCAGTGGCGAGTTCAGCTGGGAATCAAGTGCTTTCCAGGAGGACTTGGGTCCAAAGCTATCCTGGCCCTGTGCCCTGATCCTTTGCCCGCCTGTGTATTAGGAATCCCTTGGTGGCTCAAAAAATATGGTGCCCAGAGTGCACCCAGAGGGGTCAGGGCCTCTGGGAGTGAGGCCTTCGTTTCTAAAGTCCCCCTAGGCCATTGTCAAGGGTGTTCAGAGTTGAAAAGTACTGCGCTGCAGGAAGAACAAGTTCCTTGGAGTACCAATCCTAGACCAGGACTCAGCTCTCCTGTTTGCTAGCTTTGACCTTGAATAAGTTACCTGAAACCTCGGTTTCATCATCCATAGAATGGGGATGACAATGTCTTTCCTGTTACAAAGTGCCCAGCACAGTAACTGCTCAGTAAGTTAGAGCTTTGTTCACCCTGGTCCATCATGAACCCGCCTTGTGGGATAGAGACTGTTGAACACACAGAGGAGCCCAGCAAGGCAGCAGGTCAGGGGTGAGATGCACGGGGCATCTTCCTGCAGACCCGCCCTGGGCCTGAGGCCGTGAGTGGGCAACTGCCACCCGGCGGCTCCGCCCCCAAAGTGACCCAGGTGACAGCACTCCCTGCAGGCACAGCGCGAGCCCCAGGAAGATGCGTCCCTGATTGTAAAAGCTCCAGAGTGCTGGAAACAGCCCCTCTAGGAGGTCCACTCATTTTCCATCCTCTGTTTGTGTGGAAATGGTCTGGTATCAGAGCCAGAGAGTAATGAGGCAGAAGAGAGTGCCTGTGAATTCGCTCTACTGCCTGGGTGGGATGGAGGGGCTCCTGAGGGCACAGCCCTCGAGCCAAGGAGCAGCTACTCCTGGGCGGACACACCCAAGACCCCAGAGAGTCTTCAGACCACTTCCAGAGGACCCCAGAGGCCTGGCTGCCTCGTGCACCCACACGACAGATGTTACTTCATAGCTCATGTCATGTGCCTCTAGCAGCGACTCTGCTGAGGTCACCCCCTGCCTGGCCCAGGTCAGCGGGGCCCCTGGCTCGCCTCCGGCGGCAGCTGTACGAGGAGGAGACGCTCAGTGCCACACGGCAGCAGAGGAGCGCTAACCCCAGGGCTATTCCGGCACCAGCCCGGTGCTGCAAGATCTCCAAGGGTTCTGGCAAAGGACAGTAGGACTGTTTTTGGCCACACAGTGCAGCATGCCAGACTGCCCAGGACCAGGGGTCAGACGCATGTCCCCTGCAGTAGGCACACAGAGCCTTAACCACTGGACGCCAGGGAAGTCCAGGACAGCAGCGATTTTACAATGTCTCTGTCACCCGGGAGACCCACGTGCAGAGGTTCCTATGGGGACAGAATCCACATTCAGAGGTTCCTGCAGAGTCCCACTGAGGAACCTCCAGCATTTCTGGGTTGGACACATTCACGGGTGATGGTCTACGTCACAAAGAGCATGTAAGTCTGGTGAGGTCCGCAATTGTTGATGCTATGGAGGGACTTAAATCAGATTTTTAGGGAGTATTGACAAACATGGTAAAGCCACCATTTAAGAATACATATTTGGGTCAAAATTATAAGTGCAGGCTTCGGAACCTGACTGTGAGGTACCTCAAAGGGCTCCATCCTGCACAGGATGACTTACCTCCTACGAGCCTCTGTGATGGCTTTGGAAAGATGAGAGCCACGACAACCTATTGCAAAGTGTTCCGGAGAAGATCAGATGCATTAATACAAGCTAAGGACCAAGTCTGGTGCTTAGGAAGCTGAGGAAAGCTTAGCCTCTGGCCGCATTGTGTCAATCCCGTGTTCTGGCTTCTTTAATCTGAGCAACAAGCCCGCGAGTTACCAAGGCCCAGAGAGGGGCAGTCACCAGCCCCAGGCCATATAGCTGCAGATGGCCAAGCAGGACTGGAAACCTTCAGTGACCCGACTCCAACAACCTCCCCTTCCCTCTTCAGAGGAAAAGGCCTTGGAGAAAAAGACAGCAGAGACCCCTAACAAAGAGAGTAGGAATCGCCAACAGGCGGCAGAGCGCAACATTCGACTGATTTCCACGATTCACAAAGAGGTCCACGGGATAAAACAAGCTCATCCACATAGGGGCAAGCGCAGCTCCAAGGGGGCCAAAAGTAGCCACAGCTCCGACCCCAGCAGGCAGCCTGGAGCTGCAGGAAGCAGGAGATGAAAAGCAAGGTGGCGTCAGGAGTCGAAAGTAGCCCGACCAACTCTGAGCCACAGTGTCCATCCCGCTGCAGGTGCTCGACAGCAAAGTTGTGCAGGAAAAGCTGCCTTTTCTTCCAGCTCCCGCACAAGGCTGTTATATTTTAGGAATTAAAAGCTCTGCTTTGATAAAAGCACAAATGATCCGTGTTCGCAGCAAAATTCACTTTCACTGGCCATCTTCCCCCACATTCACAAAGGTGTCCGCCTCCTGCTCCTCCTCTCATACCTCCTTGGAGTTCTCAACCCTTTGAGCTTCAGCTCAGTTTCAGAAGCTGGCTGTGGACAAAGGAATCTCTCAGCCTGTTTGTCGAGTGTTTTGAAAAGAATGTTCTCAGAATAACTGGCTAACTGTCAGCGTGCTGGGCTGGAAGCTTTGGCCAAGTCAGCTTGTTAGTGTTGACGTGCTGACCCATGGGGCTGGGTCCTGAACAGGTTCTGGCGAGAAGAGACTGCCTTATGGTATCTAGTTTGAAGACACACAGGTTTGAATAAGCCCACATGCCCAGGAGGGTGGCAGCCCAGCGCCAGAGCTGGCTCAGAGAAGCCACGGGCCCTACCCCAGGGGTGGTCCCTGCCCTCTGCTCTGGCCAGTACCAGCGAGCGCCTGGAGTCGGGGCAGCAGCGGGAAGGAAGGGGCAGACGGGGTCCCGGGGCGGGTGACTTCCATCATCTAACAAGTCCGGCTCACTGCCCACCTTCCCAGGAAACGCTGAGTTGTCTTCACCCCACCTGGGCTGCAAGGGGCAGGCCTTTCTTCACCACTCCACACTGCTGTGCCTTTGAACTTGATTTCATCTGGCTAACTACAGGAAGGAGGGGGGAGGAAGCAGCCTCTCCTAGAGGGCTTTGGAGACCCTGGGGGGCTGGGGTACAGTAAGTGGCTGCCAGAGCCTGGCCACACCCCAGGCGGAGCCAGTTCAAAGCCCAGCGGGGTCGCTGACTCTCTGCTTAGCTGGAAGCTTATCTTCTGCATAACGGGGTAAAGATCCGCCTTCCAGTTGCCGTGATTAAGTGAACTGATGGCCACATCAGAACCGGCAGATGGAGGGCAGCTCCCCGCCCTCTGCACTCTGAGGGCAGCTAGTGTGGAGACAGTGACACGGCCACCGCTCTGCCGTGGAGGGAGGCACCCGGCCCCAGTCACCGCGCCTGGGTAGACGCAGTCAGCAGATGAAGTGGGGTGAACCTAAATACATAAAGCCGAGTATCATTTTCTCCTCTGCCCTGTCTCTCAAAGGATCTTGCTGACATACTGAAGAAAAAGAAAATGGCACCCTTGCCGAGCGCCTGAGCTGGCAGCGGGGAGGCTGTGGGACGCGGATCGGGGGGCGTTCTTCTCGGGCCTGAGCAGATCGGATGGGCTGCCCTGGAACCGCCTAAGACTCATCCCCAGCCCTTTGCTATGCAAACGCAAAACTACTCTTTATGTCTATTCACTCACGGTATCTCCCAGGCTCCCCAAATCCCCCATTAAGCCTTGGGAAATCAGCTGAACCATCGCTTGGGGCATGGAAATGAAATATTACAAAAAGCTGCCACACGAAGTCATTATTTCTGGAGGACAAAAGGGGAGAACAAAGCTTTTAAGAAAGGCTTTTGGAGCCACTTCTGCAGACCAGCCAGCCGAGGGCACCTCCGTTCCTGCTGCCTGTCCTCTGCCCACGACTGCCCGTGCGCCTCCTCCAGCCTAGACAGCACCTTCCAGGCAGGGCGCTGCCCACTGCTGCATTCCTCCCCCAGGGCGCTGCCTGGCTGCATCACCCTGGGGGTGGGGTTATCAGCCGGTTCTGAGCTCATTAAAACTTTGTCTTCACAAACAAAGTACAGTGAAGAATTGTGTAGCTGTTGTTCCATCTCTAAGTCACGTCTGACTGTTTGCGACCCCACGGACTGCAGCACGCCAGGCTTCCTGTGCTTCACCATCTCCCAGAGTTTATTCAAACTCATGTCCATAGAGTCGGTGATGCCATCCAGCCATCTCATCCTCTGTCATCCCCTTCTCCTCCTGACCTCAATCCTTCCCAGCATCAGGGTCTCTTCCAATGAGTCAGTTCTTCTAGTCACACGGCCAGAGTACTGGAGCTTCAGTTTCAGCAATCAGTCCTTCCAATGAATAGTAAGGGTTGATTTCCTGAAGACTTGAAGAATTGTGCAGACTCCCCAAATGATCTGCTAAGGGGAAGGGCACCACTCTGTTGGAAAAGACAGCTCTGGAGGGGGGTCTGCACGCCCCTCCACCTGCTCGGCTGTCCAGAGAAGTCACGACAGGTATGATGACTTGTTCCCCCTCCCCCACAAGAAAAGCATCCCGCGCGGCTCCCCAGGGAAGACGCCAAGCACCCAGCCTCTCTAGAGCAAGGTCGGTCCTGAGCCTCCTCCCCAGCAACTGAAGGACATGTCCCCCTCAGATCTGGAAATGTCACCTGGGAGAAGCTCCAGGGACCGCAGGCAGGAGTTAAATACTGCCATTTAGAGCTCTCTAATCCGGCTGAGCAGAAATTTCCAGGTTTAAATTGTGCTCACCCAGGCATGATGAACGGTCTCAGACAGTCTGAGTTTGCTCTCGCTCCCTTTGCCAGCGGTCAGGTCCTTACTTGACTCCACAGTCTACGCCCTCACAATCTCCAGACAAAGCAGGCTTGACAATTGGGCGTCCACTGATAGAAAGGCAAGCCGCCAAGCCCCCACAGAGTCCACGTCCCTCAAGTGAACTCACAGGTAAAACTAACACCCACCGGAGTCCACGTCCCTCAAGTGAACTCACAGGTAAAAATAACAGTCAAGCAACTCTCGACAAGAACAAAGAGGCTGCTTCATGTTCTTGGGAAACTGGCCTTGAGGTCATCAGGGTCTGAGCCGGATCTTCCAAGGCGTGAGGCCTCGAGGAGGTCGCCGTCTAGGGCTGCAGTTTACATTTGTGTTAGTCTCACTGCTATCCACCATCCGACACCGTGGGAATTTGAGACACAGAGGAGTTAAGTAATGTCCTTGGTGGTCACAGAGAAAGACAGAGAGGGGAACACCCACTACTGACGCTGTGAAGGGTCGCTAAGAGGGTGCGGTGCGAGGCTCTTTATTTGACCCCAAAACAGCTCTTGAAAGGAGGACGGAGCCATGCCTTCCTCCCCGCGGCCCCGGCTACCCAAGGCCGCCCTGCGGGCGGTGGTCTTGGACCCGAGACCAGTGCTTTCTTACCTCTTCAGACATTCCTCTGAGGATGGCAGGGTGGGAGCTGGTGTGTCCAGGCTCTGAAGGACAAGGAGTTCTGTCTCCACGGGACTAACCAGAGGTCGCTGGGTTGGAGAAGGCCCCCCACCCATCCCCCCACCTTTGACCTAGGGGGGCACTGGGGAAAGCGACTCACCGCCCCCCACAGGTCAGATCCATCTCTCTCTCTCACTCATTCCTCACGAAGGCCCCAGAGGGGAGCTGCAGGAAGAACGGGACACACAGGGGCTGAAGCTGAGTGGCCCAGCACGCGCCCGAGGGCGTCAGTCTCCACGCCACGTTCCTGGAGGCCTGCATCCACAGGGCTGCTCTGGGGGCCGCAGGGGGTGTGGGAGGGTCCCCCATTTGCCACAGCAGTGCCAGCTCTCCCTACAGGGCTAACTGGAGGGAGAGCACTGGGATGGGCTTCTCTGGTGGCTCAGCTGGTAAAGAATCCGCCTGCAACGCGGGGGAAGGAAAGGAAGGAGAGTCACTCAGTCGTGTCCGACTCTTAGCGACCCCATGATCGTAGCCTATCCTCTGTCCATGGGATTTTCCAGGCAGTGGTACTGGAGTGGGTTGCCATTTCCTTCTCCAGGGGATCTTCCCAACCCAGGGATCAAACCCAGGTCTCCCGCACTGTAGACAGACGCTTTACTGTCTGAGCCACCAGGAGACCCCAGTTCAATTCCTGGGTTGGGAAGATCCACTGGAGAAAGCATAGGCTACTCATTCCAGTATTCTTGGGCTTCCCTTGTGGCTCAACAGTAAAGAATCCACCTGCAATGTGGGAGACCTGGGTTCGATCCCTGGGTTGGGAAGATCCCCTGGAGAAGGGAACAGCTCCCCATTCCAGTCTTCTGGCCTGGAGAATTCCATGGACTGTATAGTCCGTGGGGTTGCAAAGAGTTGGACACAACTGAATGACTTTCACTTTCCTTTACTTTTCTGTTTTAAGATTTAATTTGAAGCAAAGATTTGCTGCTTTAAAAAAAAAGAGAGAGAGAGAGAGAAGAGATAGAAGAAAAGAGTCTTGAGACCCACCTGTCTGGGAGCTTCTGAGAAGAGAACCAGCTGTTATCCTTGTGGGTATCAGGGACAGGTCGGTAACCCTCTTCTGGCCCAGAGCAAGCCGTCCCACACCTAGTGCACACCTTCAGACACACCCTGGGCACCAGGTGGCAGGTGGATGAAAGTGAAATACACATAGATGATTCTTGTCCTCTGAGATTTGGAAGAAGCAGAACAAACACCCAAAGGCAGAGAAGGGACTGACAAATGGTAATTAATGCAGCCGGTCTCATCTTGGAATTTCCCCCTATTATTTATATGATCTATTGTCCCCAGTCAGAATGTCATTTTCCAGGGGGCAGTCCTTGATCAAACACGTCTCGTGTATCTCAGACTTGGGAAAGGCTCATAGTCTCATGGAAGACAGACCAGTAATTCCAGCATGGGGTAATGAACTTTTTTTGGGTCTTAGGGGCCACGGAAAGTGGAAAAAGAGGGTGAAATCTGCCTCTTCCAGGAAGAGAGCCGCTCTCCATAGATCTTCCTGGGGTCCCAGGCTGCTTCCCACAGGATGCCGGGCAGCGAAGAGAACCACATGGACTCTGGGAGGGGAGGAAGCAGAAACATGTTGGACATTCAGATGCTGGCCCCCAAGGGCTTCCTGGAGGGAAGAGTTCCCACCTGGGTCTTAACAGAGGAAGAGCTTGGCGGGTTCTGGAGACGGGAGCTTGTCCAGGTTGGAATCCTGCCAGCAGCT
>SJYQ01091867.1:0-22694 GCA_006410935.1 Redunca redunca | reverse complement strand
CCTGGTCTATCTTCACGCCTCGATGTGGACTCTACCCATGCCCTCACAACAGCATAATTATTCTCCCCCTAGACAGGTTGCACCCTTCCGAGGTGCTGTGAACCCTCCCCACAGGCTGAAAAGATAAACCAGTCACAGACTACGCCGGAACAGAGACTCAAGCCAGGTTTTAATGATCATTGTCTAGTTTTCAGAGCCCAGAGGCTCCAAGGTTTGCCAGCCTGGGAGTACACAAGTGGAAGGACTAGGATCTTGGACGTGGGGAGGCCTGCTCACTTCGCCAGCAGGGCTACAAGGAAGTACAGAGGTAAGGACACACGGAGAACTGGAATCAGTCGCCTTCACTCTCCCCAGCTGGGGTCTCCCCACTCCTGGCTCCTTCTTAGGAGCCTCATAAATACAGGGAAAGAAAGAAGATCACAATCACACAGATTATACAGCCCGGACATACTCTTGTCTCCAGGGACTCCTGCTTCCTGGGAGACATGTCTGGTTGACTGATGGGGGTGGGGGTGATTGCTTGACCTTTTCTTATAACCAGACCTGGCAGTTTCCTACACAGGGTTCCATGGAGCTTACATCTGCTGAGTACCCAATCCCTCAAGTAGAAAGCTACCTTTGGGTACTAGTCACTGAAACCATGGGAAGAGGCCAATCAGTTCAGTCTCTTGGTGGGGAAGCCAGGAACACCTACCAGGCTCTCAAACTGGTAGGTCCTGGCTAACCTAGCAGATACAGTGGGGAGACAGAGCCTCATGCCCTAAAGTGGGTAGGACTTAGGAGGAAAATGGCCTTCCTAGTCCTTGGGAACTCAGGATGTCCAGAGGGCCTACTTCATCTGACATCCACTTGAAAGATTTTCAGAGCCCTAGATGATGCCTAGAGGGGAAGATGCTGCCTGGAGGTGAGATTTTCTCTGATAAGTCTGAGGAGGGGATCCTGGTTGCTATAGCTTCAGTGTCAGAATCTTTAGAAGTCTCTGGAATATGACCACACAATTTTTCCCTCCTGCCTCTGGCTTACTAGGGCAGTTAACATAGGAAGAGCAACTTACAGCTGCTTGGTCCCCTGCCAGTGTTCTTCTGGATCTGTCACTGACCTAGTTTTACATTTATTTCTGACATACCATTACTCTAAGGAAGGTTTCTGAGGAGTCTGAAGAGTCAGCTTGCTCCTTATCAACCCTTCTCTCAAGGTCTTCAACCTGCAGCTCTCTTAACTCTGGGCTTGACAGAGTGCCACAAAGATATGGGGTGAAGATTTAGGCAATTCAGAAATCAAAAGTACAAAAGTTTGTATCTGCAGAGCCTGGCATGGTCACAGTCTCCTACAGGGCAAGAAAATCATGTGCATGAAGTGCACGTAAGTAAAAACCACTCCGGAAGTGGACATTAGTGGGGACTGAAGAATCATCCCGATGGAAGTCAAGGTGCTGGGGTGCATGCAGACCTATAAGCATGCATCCCTATGAGCATGCAAGTACTTGAGGGAAACGCTGCATCTCTCTCGACAAAGCTAGGTTACTAATAAAGCATGGACAGCGGTCTTGACATCCCAGCAACAGACAAGGGGAAGATGTTGAGTTCCAGTCCCCACCTCGGATCTTAACAGGCAGTGGGAGTTAGGACCTCCTAGCAAGCAGCCTTCACCCACAGGTAAATGACACTTCATGGAACCTAAACAGCAGATTGGAAAACTGGAAGAGCTGGAGAACTTCCAAGGACAGGGGACTTGGTGGGAGAGAGGGGACAGACTGAAAAGACCAACGTCGGAGAACATTTTCACCTTTGCCCTTCATGTCCCCTTGCCAAAGCTCAGAGCCACCAACCCCCAGGGCCTGCAGTAGAGTCAAAGGAAGTGGCCACCTCTATGCTCAAAGTATTCTGCCACTTCGATGGAATGGAATGTTGGGCCTGTTCTTAAGTTCCTCTGGCCTGACAACTGTGCACACCTCTGGCTGAGAGGGTCTCCTGAAAGTTTAGTGCCATTGACTGTCTCTGTTACAAGACCGTCTGGAACCTTGCGGAGAGGGCAGAACTCTAAGCCACCCTCCGAACCGCCATTCCTCTCTGGCAGGGACCACTTGATTCCAGCTCCGCAGATGAATCCCATGCTCCAGCTCTGCTGCAGGGGTGAGATCTCTGAGAGAGGAGCAAGGCAGCTTTGTCAGCACAAAAGAGATATCTGCCTGGTCCCCTCCATCCCTGAGCCCAAGCTAACCCAGCTGGGGCCAGACTTCTTGGACTCCTCCTTTTGCAGAGCAGCATATTAGGGAACACTCAGAATTCTACCTGAGCCTATCAGGAGAACAAATGAAGAGACGGCATACACAGAAAATCAGGTAGATTCCGCTGGATGCTACGCAACAGTGGCTGGTTTACTGTCCACCTCCTCATGCAAAGAGGCCCTCATCCCACGTCTGTGGCAGGCATCCACAGACACTCTGCTTCCAGCACCCCACACCTTGACCCGACACACGGGTGCTGGGAATCAGATGCTAACCAAGAGTTTCACCAACCAGTTCCAATCTGGAGTTTATCCCCCATCTACAGGTTTTGTGCTGGCATTGATACTGTCACAGGGACCCCTTGGTTCATGCTGTAACCCTCTGCGCCACTGGTCCCAGGACAAGACACAGATACCGCATCTCACATTGTTGCCATACCTGACAGGCAACAGGCCAAGCTCCTGCAAAGACCCATGCACCTAGTGCTCCTCTGGAAACAGGAAGGTGTTCCTGGGAAGTCTTACAACAGCTTTAGGGAATGTTATTGAGGTCCCAGCCTTTTCCTGACTTCTTTTCCCAAAGGTTTCCCATTTCCCCAGCTGTGACTCGTGACTTCCTGGCCAAGGAAGACAATCTAGCTCTTCCCTAACGTGGCTCCTGTGGAAGCTCCCCCCAGTACACACAACATCACAGGTGTGGGTGGGCAGAGAAAGGAAAAAAGTGACTTTTTCCCGAATGATTCTCTCTGAAGGAGCTAGGGATGACCTCAAAAAAGTTTAGGGGATCTGCTCTTTCACCCCTTTCCTCATTCCCACCAGCAGACACCCTCTTCTTCCACCACCTTGAGAACTGTCAGGGCTCTGGGAAGGGGCGTCGTATTTGCCTGAGGATTAGTATATCCACGTTTGAAAATCATGGCAGCCTCACCCTGCTTGGGGTCTTGCCTGCTGTTGTACCTGTGGCCAATTCCCTTGAGTTCGAGGGGAACCCACTCCCTTGGGCAGCTAGCCCTCTCTTCCACCCCCTCACATCCTTCAAGGGCGCATTACCTCTCCTGGGGCAGAATCTCCCCACCAACCCATTCTGCTCACACCACAATGGGCGTATCAGAGAAGACCGAGCTGACCGATTCCGGATCCGACATCCTCCGCTGGCCCTTGCCTGTCGCCTCAGGCACTGGCAGGGTGTTGCCTGGCTTGAGCTTGCCGTTTTGACCCTGCGCAGGTCCAGCAGGTTCCAGGAAGGCCACCCGCCGGTCAAAACCATCATCCTTGTCCCCGCNATAGTGTCACTACGGAGGGCGAGGAAGGCCACAAGGAAGATCTGGGAGGAAATCACCCGGGCATGTTCTGGTGGGGTAAGGAAGGGTCACTTTCACTAAGGACCCAGTCTCCCTCCTTCTGCTCTCCTCCCCCCACCCACCCCGCACCACCCCTTGTAGGGCTAGAAGAGAAAGGAAGCTATGCTGAGTTGTTCCCAGGTACCTTGCAGGCGGTGGGCTCAAAATACTGGGACCGAGGAGGAGGTGAGCACAAGGGCCTACCAGGCTGGGGTAACAGGAGCGGAAGGCCGGGATCTCCCAGGATGTCAGGGGCTGTTGGGGTCACAGGGGTTGCAGGGCCCAGGTCTGGAGGCGGGGTCAGCAGAGCCTTTGGGGAGGAGCTGAAGGAAGGTCGACCCCGCACAGGCTGGGCAGGGCGAGTCCTAACCTGGCTGAAGGGGCCTGTTGAGGGGGCCTCCCCACCGCTACCCCGGGACCTCTGATCACTGCACCTGCTCGGCGAGGACGTGTCTCAGCCCATGGCGGGTCCGGGAGCTCCGTCGCGGCCTCCCCCAGCAGCGCCTCACCGGCTGGCCTGCCGCGGCGCCCGCCTTACGCAGGGGCCCGCTCCCGGTCACATCGCCTCCCAGGGACGCGCCGGGCTCCACTCCGCTCCCCCAGCGCGGCGCCGTCGGAGCCCCCAGATCACGGCCGCAGTCTCCGGATCCGCGGGGCAGGCGCGCAGCAGTGCGGGAGCTGGAGACGCAGCGATCAGAACGCAGGGAGCGGCGTGGGGGCAGCGAGCACCGCGCGCGCGCCCGTCTCCACCGCCGAGCTTCGGGGCGCGTGCGCGCGGCGGGGGCGGGGCGCACGTGCGTGTGTTTGTGTCGGAGCTGGATGGGCGCCGGCGCGCTGCTCATCTGTCTTAGAACAGGTCCTGACCCGGAGAAGAAAACTGTCTGGCCCCTTAGTTTTCCTGTTACTTCTTCCACCTTTTTCCATCCTTTTCATCCCCCCAACTCCCACCCTTCTACTTACCAAACCGCTCTCAGGAAAAGTAGGTCTAACTGAAGTGAATTCGCTGCAGTTGACTCCAGGCCAAGACGAGTCACATGTCTTCTAATTTTACAAATTAGAAAAATCTGGCTCAGCTTCCAGCTGTCAATGTTGGCGGGAAATTCATTAGTCACGTTCCGAGGTACTCCCTCCCTTCTCGCTAGGGTTGTGAAGTTCCAATGTTGTAGCCACGCGTTCCAGGAAACAAACTCACTGGGCAGGACAATGCAGATAGTGGAATGCAGTTTATTATACTGGCGGGCCCAAGGCAGAGTCTCTTCTTAGCTACGGACCCCGACCAGCATGTGTGAAAATCTTTTATACCCCCTGTGTATGTGTCTGAACCCACCACCCCAAATTCCTTGAGACTTATATAAACCAAGGAAAATACAATCCCAGTAACCCCATCAGTCACGTGGTATGTGCTCATGTGCTCAGACAGTCAAACAATTAGCCAATAATCAATAAACCCGAGGTCACACTCTGATACATACAGAAAATTTTATGGCCTGTCTGGAGGAAGGGGTGATTGGTGTATGTTTTCTCTTAGGCGATGAGTAACCTAGATATGATCTTCAAGGTTCTCCTGTCTGGAGGGGATCTTATCCTTCTGTTGTTGTTTTCATAGGCACTAAACACAGAGTTCAGAGTCCATTGGAAAGATGGCCGAGCATGATCAGCATGAACAGGCCTAAGATGGAGTCCAGGCCCTATGAATTCCTTCTTTACCAACATTTTGGGGAAAGATTTGGAGAAGGGCCTTTTTCTTAAGACTTGATTCCACGACTCATGGGGTACCCCTTAAAGGGTACAGCTCTACAACCTACAAGCTGGACGGGCAGGAGTAGGGGTACACCCTGTGAAGCAATCTCTCGCTCTCTGTCACACACACACGCATGCATGTACACACACACAACCCGATTTTGTACAAGCCAGGGACAAGTTTCCATTTCTGGAAGCTCAAAAATCTTTCCCAGCCTGGGGGTACTCATTCCTCCCTTAGGCCTGGCCACTTGCCGTCTTCCTAAACCAGTATAATTTCTTTCCACTTCTTCATGGGGCAATTCCAGCACAGTTTCTCTGTTACCTAATCCTCAAAATGAAGGGGGCGGGAGGCTTGTCATCTTTAGAGTAATCCCTGAAACACGAAGAAACCGTTAACCAGTGTGGGTTTTAGGGTTGGGCATGGGAAGAAGAGCATATAAGCAGAGTCTAGATCTTATAATTAAAACTTTAGCTGTTCTTCAGATGCTAGAACCTAAGGGAGAATTTACCTTTCTTTTCTTTCTAGTTTCTTACAACAGCAAGAGCAAGACTGAAATTGCTGTCTCAATACATTAGCCTGCTAAGAGTTTTAAAAGGAAAGAATTTATATCTGTCACATATTTTAGCATAAATTTAAGGGGATGTATTATCTCTTCAAGGGGTTATGTTGTTGTTGTTAAGTTGCAAAATCGTGTCCAACTCTGTGATCCCATGGACTGCAGCACACGAGGCTCTTCTGTCCTCCACTATTTCCCAGAGTTTGCTCAAATTCATGTCCATTGAGTTGGTGATGCTATCTAACCATTTAATTCTCTGCCTCTCCCTTCTCCTTTTGCTTTCAATCTTTCCCAGTATCAGGGTCTTTTCCAATGATTGGTCTCTTTGCGTCAAAGTATTGGAGCTTCAGTTTCAGCATTAGTCCTTCCAATGGATATTCAGGGCTGATTTCCTTTAGTGTTGACTGGTTTGATTTCCTTACAATCCAAGGGACTCTCAAGTCTTCTCCGGTGCCATGATTTGAAAGCATCAATTTCTTGGCTCCCAGCCTTCAAGGGGTATTAGCATGTTAACCCTATGCACACTGTGAAAAGGTCTTTCCTATTTATTTCAGCCATCAGTGATAAGATAGGGAAGGTATTGAGGGGGTGGGAAAGTTTGAAGTCACATAGTGTTAGTTTTATATTGCAGCATAAAAATTACCCCCAAACTCACTGTTTTAATATAAGAATATACATTTATTGCCTTTCACAATTTCTGTTGGTCAGAGATTCAGGAGTGGGTTGAAAGGCAGTTCTGACTTGGTAGTTGCAGTCAAATGGAGCTACAGTCAATGGAAGGCTTAACTGGGGCTGGAGAATCAACGTCTGCAGAGGCTCAGTTCCATGGCTCGCTTGTATGATGGGCTGGCTCTTGGCCAGAGGGCTTGACTCCTGTCCATAAAGTCTTCTCTATGAGACCGAGTTTCCTCACAGCACGGTAGCTAATTTCCCTCAGAGCAAGAGATCGAAGAGAGAACAAGGCAGAAGTCACCGTGACTTAGCTTCCTGAGGCCACACCTGTCACCTCCACTTTGGTCACAAGGATCAGTCCCAATTCATTTTTGCAGGAGACTACACAAATGTATGAATACAGGAGGAGATGATCTTTGGAGGCCATTCCTGGAGGCTGAATATCACATTCATCATCTCTAAAAATCACATCTATTTTTCAATTTTGAAAAATTTCAAACATACACCAAAGAAAATAGTCCTATGAATGCCCATATACCCATCATCCATGTTTAATAATCATCGAGGAAATTTCATCATTTTATTTTGTGGAGGTATCCCTGAGAAACTCTTGCTCTTTCCATCCCATTCCCATATCCTGTATGAACTTTCCTAAGACCCAGTGTACCAGGCTTTCTCCTTTTCCTGTTCACTAAGATTATGAATGGATGAGAGACAGATACAAAGAAGGTATTTTATGGTGGACACTGGCCTCAGATGTGGGTGTCTACAGTTTGAAGAGGTCACCACAGATATGGTGGTCAATCCCTTAAAAATTTTTTTTAAGTCATTCAGAAGTAACCTTGCCATTTTCAAATTTTAATGTGCATACAGATCACCTGGGGATATTGTTAAAATGCAGATTCTGAATCCTAGGTCGGGGGTGGGGCCTGAGAGTCTGAGTTTCTAAGAAGCTAATGACTTTTTGTGATGCAGACACTGCTGATCCACAGGGCACATTTTGAGTACCAAGGATCTGGAGCTATGACTTCCGAGACAGTAGCCACTGGCTACACGTGGCTATTTAAATTAATTAAAATTAAATAACATTATAAATAATTTCCTTAGTTGCTCCTTATTAAGCACTTAATGGCCACATTTGGCTAGCTACCCTTTTGAACATAGTCATGGAAAGTTCCACTGGATGGCACTGGTATAAAAACTGACTCATGATAGGTCTGCCACAGGTGCTTTCTAGACCAGAACAACCGTCTATTAATTCACAACAAAAAGAGGACTTTGGCAGGATAAATAGCAACAGGTTATTTATAGTGACTGTTTATTTCCTCTTGCCAGAGTGCGTCAACCCAGTGTTCCTAAGTAAAATTTGAAAGGTTGTTTGGTCAGCTCAGCATTTGAGCAAAAACGGTTGGATATGTCTACCAGGTTATGAAACTGGATGAATTGCTTTTCTCTGTACTAGAAGTGTTTTTTTTTTTTTTCCTTTTTCAATAACTAGTACTGGGCACTTCAGTCAGAGCTGGTGAAAGACACCTTGTTAAGAAGCTACCTTTTGACTTCTTTCTAGACTCCAGGCAGCTGGCCACTCTTGTTTTAGGACAACACAGCCTAATTTGCTGGGCACACTTAGATGTTTTCTTATATATATGTCCTTATGGGATTCCCAGGTGTAGTGGTAAAGAACCCACATGCTAGTGCAGGAGATGTAAGAGACATGGGTTCAATCCTTGGGTCGGGAAGATCCCCTGGAGGAGGGCATGGCAACCCACTCCAGGATTCTTGCCTGGAGAATCCCATGGACAGAGGAGCCTGGCGGGCTACAATCCATAGGGTCACAGACTCAAACATGACTGAAGCCACTTAGCGAGCACACTTACATATATTCTTATAAAACTTTTCATTTACAATTCTATTTACATATCTGCTTTCCCATTAGACTGTAAGCTCCTTGGGAGCAGGGATTTACCCTTGGTCTGGCTCCTAGTAGGCATTTAAAACATGTTTTTTGAATTAATTCATTAATAATTGCATTAAATTAGCACATTCATTATATGTTAGTCTCAATGCCTAGTGTAGGGCTATTGGGCTGCAAGCCTTGTAATTGCCCAGCCTTGAGACTGAAGAAAGAACCTAGAGACACAGACATCAATGGTTTATTAGATAGGGGAGTCTTACACACCTGAAACAAAATATCTTGGAGCTACAGCCCCACTGTGTATGGCAGGCAGCAGGCAGGACATGGCATCTATCTTCACTACTCAGGGTAGGCTGCTCAGGAGGCTACCATTTATAGGGGGAATTGACATCAGGTTGGCTCATCAGTTACCAAGGAAACTACCGGCTGGGTCAGGGGCAAACACATAGGCAGTTACCGTTTAAGTGCTATAATTAAGATTGGATACTCATGTGAGTAAAGCAGGGACTGGTTTATATAAAGAGAGCAAGAGAACAGCTATTTTGGGGAACTTCTCCATGGTCCAGTGGCTAAAAATTCACCTTCTCAATACAGGGAATTTGGGTTCAATCCTTGGTCAGGGAACTAAGATCCCACAATTCATAGGGCAATGAAGACCCAGCACAGCCATAAATAAAGGAAAGAAGAACCCCACACTCATGTTGAATGGCCTGACCATACAATAGGTAAGGGTGAAGCATAACGTTTGGTCTTGGAGAAGTCAGCTGTATACTGGCTCTGTGACCTTCAGTATTTCAGCTTTTTTTTTTTTTTTTTTACTGAATCTCATTCTATTTTCTATAACATGGGAACAATAATAGCACCTGAACTTATTTCATAGGATTATTTGGGAGATCAAATGAGCTAGTAGCTGTGACTGTGTTTTATTATTATAAGTATTATCTTTTTAAAAACCTAATTTTCTCCATGAGAGTTAGGAGATCTCCTGGTCTTGATGTCAACATATGTACAGATCAGAACATCAAAGATCAATAAATAAAATAAAAAACCCAACCCCTTCCCCCCAAAATGTGCAGATCACCTTGCACGCCTGTCTGCCTTGTCCCCACTTTCTAGGGTTTTGCCTGTTTAGAGCTTTCACTCATATTTTTAAGCTCTCACTCTCTGGGCTATCTTTTCAATTTAAAAATATTTAAAAATTTAAATTAAAAAAATTAGTTTTTAAAATATTCATTTTGTGGAGAACCTCAGCGGTATTGCTGCTGTCAACATGAGTTTTGTCATTCTTAGAGTATCTCCAAAAAGAGGCAGCACCGGGATGAAGCCATTTCTGGGAGGGTTAGCAATAGAGGTGAGTGCTTGGCAGAGTATTGCTTAAAGGGTTGAAATTTAAGCCCTTCCCATTTGAGTTGAGCCATTTCATATCTAGCAACTGACCAGTGTTTCCATTTCTAGTTTGTCCCCGAAGGCGCTCAATCTGGAGGATTCCTGTTCCTCCCATCTTCAGTCCTAAACTGCCATTCATTTCTCTGATTCTTTTAACTTGCCTTTTAACATGCTCACCCATTGTTTACTGTCTTTTTGGACATCTGATATCCAACTCCCTTTTTGCTACTCCTTACTCTTTTCCACCTCCACCCTGTACACCTTCTGGAAACTCTGCTTGGTCTGCAGAGAGTGCAAGGATATGAATACGGACCAGGGGCAGAAGAGGAATCACTGGTGTGGGTAGAAGGGTGTCATAGACATCTTTCAGTTCCTTGATATCTTCAGTTTTGTCAATTCTTTTTTATTAAACTTTTAATTTTGTATTGGAGTGTAGCCAGTTAGTAATGTGATAGTTTCAGGTGGAGACAAAGGGACTCAGCCATCCATATACATGTATCCATTCTCCCCCAAACTCCCCTGCCATCCTGGCTGCCACACGACATTGAACAGAGCTTCCTGTACTATACATTATGACCTTGTTGGTTATCCATTTTAAATATGCCCGTGGATACATGTCCATCCCAAACTCCCTACCTACCCCTTCCCCTGCCTTCTCCCTCCAGTTCCCTGCAACCATAAGTTCATTCTTTAAGTCTGTGAGTCTGTTTCTGTTAAGCGAATAAGTTCATCTGTATCATGTCTTTTTAGATTCCATATATAAAGGATGTCATATGCTGTTTCAGCATCTCTGTCTGGCTTCCTTCACTCACTATGATAGTCTCTAGGTCCATCTATGTTGCTGCAAATGGCATTATTTCATTCTTTATGATGACTGAGTAATATTCCACTGTACATATATATTGTCTAATAATTCTAAAGTCATCTTGTTCAATCTGTAGCACTTGCTCTTGGTCAGGGTTATTCTGCTTCCATAGAGGTGATCATTCCTGATGGCTAAATCATAAACACTTTCTTGACTTTTGACATCCACATATGGACATCTCAAAATAGTTCTGCAACAGGTCATCAGATAGGTGTGTCTTTGAAATATTGCTGACAAATAAATTCATGGTTCAGAATGTTATTTTAGCCTTTAGCAGTGGGGTTCTCCTACCTCAGTCAGCCTGCAGCTGATCATATATCTCAGAAATGAAAGACTTTTGTTCCAAGGCATTGTGACAAATAAGACTACTCTGGAGCTCCTCCCTGGAAGTCTGGATAACCAGGAGGTCCTCCAAAAGGAATTTGGTGTTTTTTTTCATTAAGAAGTTTTGTCAAAGTCTGAAAATATTTTCTTTTCCTGCACATGCAACACTCTCTTTTGATTTTGAAAGGCTTTACATTTAAAATTAAAATTTAACTAACATGAGACTTCTAAGCTAGTTCACATTGTATGAATCTTTGATTAGTTTTTATTATATGAGGAGTTAATATTCCAGTGTAGAAAGTTGGTATTTTTATGATTTTGTAAAGGATTATAGTTAAACTAAATGATAAACTTGCAGTTAAGGATTTTTTTCTCTTATCTAAGGCCATTGGGCTAACTCTTTGAATTAATAAAGTGTTTCCCTGTAAGCATACTTTTTGAGTCTTTACCTATTCATTTGTGTCTGAATTTTCTACTCTGAACACTTACATTCTACAGTTCTTAGCCTGTTCTCAGGCAAATCACACTGCACCTGGGCTGGTACTAATTTATGAGATGAGAGAAGTTTAGACTACCAGTGCTGGAAGATGCCTCAGCAGTCAAGTTCACAAGCTGGGTCAAGGCAGAGTTGAAAGGGAGTATAACTTTGTGGTTAAGACTATAGTGTTTGGAGCGAGGCTCCTCAGGATCAAATCTTGGCTCTGCCACTCACTGGATGACCTGAACCAATTACTTAGCCTGTAAAAAGGGCATAAAGTATCTACCTAGTGGTGTTGTGTATTTAATAAGCTCATGTGCCTAACAGAGGGCTTCCTAGGTGGTGCTAGTGGTAACGAACACGCCTGCCAATGCAGGAGATGTAAGAGATGTGGGTTTGATCCCTGGGTTGGGAAGATTCCCTGGAGAAGGGCCTGGCAACCCACTCCAGTATTCTTGCCTGGAGAATCCCATGAACAGAGGAACCTGGCAGGCTACAGTCCACAGGGGTCAGACAGAGTCAGACACGACTAAAGTAATTTAGCATGCATGCTCCTATGGAGTATGTAACCTGTGTTATGCATTCTGTAAACGTGGGGAGGTAAGAATGTTCTGGTGCCCATCATCCTTGTTTAGGGTTCTTTTCTAGGAGTAGTGCAAAGAACTACTGGGGGAAAGCTGTCAAGGTTATGGCTATAGCAGAGTTCTAAGTGTTGATGAATGGGAAGATAGAATTAGGAAGCCACAGTGGAGGCTGAAGGAGGGAGGAGGCCCAGGGCGAGTAATAGAGCTGTCAGCTCCTCTTGATTTCATGAGGGCACACCCCAGACTGGCAGGAAGGGCAAGGTCCTGTTCCCCAGAACAGACAGGAGTTCCTATAAAAACATGGGCAAAGGAGATCCTGCCATCCTCAGTTTGGGTCAGACCATCACTTGTGTATCAAGTTCAGTTCTGGGCAGCTCACTTACAATCTGGAGCACAGCCAGAGGTAGCTGACAGAGCAGCACAGAGTCCAGTAATCATCCAATAATGCATTCTCTCACAAACATTTGTTGAGCCCCTAGGGCAGACCACTGTATTATGTGCGTTGGGGTGAGGCTGGGTAGAACAAGATGCAAATATGCTTTATAGAAATAGTTTCTTCCCTCTAGAATCTGCATAGATTCTATTTAACAAACATCTATCAATTGCCTATTATGTCCAGGCCTCTGTACAGGTGGTGTGCCTTTGTGACCCAGTAGAAAGAGCGTGGGATTGAGTGTCAAGAGAGCTGGATTCTAATCTCACCCCTGTTGTCAACTATCTATATGACTGGATAAGTTACTCTGGGGCTCAGTTTTCTCACAGATAAAATGGACATTATGCTTGGTGCATGCTCAGTCGTGTCCAATTCTCTGCAACCCCATGGAACTGTGGCCCACCAGGGTCCTCTGTCCATGGAATTTTCCAGGCAAGGATACTGGAGTGGGTTGCCATTTCCTCCTCTAGGGGATCCTCCTGACCCAGGGATTGAACCCGTGTCTCTTGGGTCTCCTGCATTGACAGGCGGATTCTTTACCACTGTGCCATCTGGGAAGTCTTGAACATTAAGATGCCTACCCTATTAAAATTCCAGAGCCCCTTATCCACTAAATCAGAACTTCTATGGGCAGAGTCTGAGAGGCATTTTGATCATCAAGGCAGTTGGGAAAAACTCCCAGGGCAGTGTTCTTCTTGTGAGGGATTTAGACTACCAACATCAGATTCTCCAAGTAACTTGTTTTGAAAATGAATTTCAAGGACCACCCCAGACTTGCTTAGAAGTTGTGGAGATGGGGGCTTGGGAATCTATATTTAAGGTGGAGTCAGGTGGTTCTTTGTACCCTACCCAAGTTGAGAATGACTACTGTAGGATTTTATAAGGATTTAATGAGAATGTGTGTGAATACTTATTTTGGTAGCTCATATATGAAAGACAGCTTAGCAATGAGGATCTTATACTTTAGAAGGAAGTCATAATAGCCACTTGTGAAAATTGGAGGGTTGTGTATTAGTCAGAATCTTTGAAACTGCAAAGAAGAGTCATACCTAATAGGTTTCAGGAAGACAGGTTTATTGCAGGACCCCACAGAGGTTTATTGTAACTGGGGAGTTGTCTTATTAGCTGTAGTCACTATGAGCCCAGTGCTTCCAAGACTTGGAGAATTGAAAAAGTGATTTGAATTGGCAAAAAGAGGCTGGCAACTCCAAAGTCACCCACTTTCTGTGAGTATCACCAAAGATATTTATTTCCCCATGAAGAGCCTCTGAATGAGTCAAATTGCTGCCATCCAACATGGTGTGCCCTTTTGATCACAATTCCTATCAAACTCTTTTTTAAAATATATATATTGGCTTTATTTTATTTTATTTTTTTTTGACTGAGCAGCATGTGGGATCTTCGTTCCCTGAACAGGGTTTGAACCTGCAACCCCTGCCTTGGAAGTGTGGCATCTTAACCACTGGACTGCCAGGGAAATCCCCAAACTCTTTCCTTCAGCTTCCTGTGTGCCCCACCCATTCATGGTTAACTTCAGTATGTGAATTAATACCTGTCTAATCATCTGTGGTTAGAGTAGCAGAGCTAGTTTTGCTCAAGATACATAACCTGGGAGTCTGCTTTCTTTGGAAAAGTAGGAGGGAAAAAATACAAAAAAGTAAGCATTTTTGAGGACTCTTGATTTGTCTAGTATACATTTCATGGGGGAGTAAACAAAAGAAGTATGGCTCTAAAATTTGGAAATATAGGGATTTCCCTGGTGATCCAGGGGCTTAAGACTCCATGTTCCCAATGCAGGGGGCCTGGGTTGGATCCCTGGTCAGGGAACTAGATCCCATGTGCCACACAACTAAAGATTCCCATAAATAAATAAATATTTAAAATAAATAAATAAAATGTGGCAATAGGACTCTTTTGTGGATCTATGGATCCCCTACCCCTAAGTACATGGGAAGACACACAAGGAATTTTACACGTATTTCTTGGGGGCAGTGATCTCATAAGACCTAGATTGAGGACCTCTGTGCTTTAGGCCTCTAAAGGGAAGAACTGTTCTATAGAAGTGTCATAATAGCAGATTTACATTCCATGTCCAGAAACATCTTCTGACATTTCAGCTGTCCCGGAATGGATCTTTTCCACCTTGAGGTAATGAGCTCCTCATCACAGGACGTGTTGAAGCAGGGGCTGGATGACTGTTTTGCTCAGATGCCCCTTCATTTGTTTGTTCATTCATTTTATTACGCATACCCTGATTCACATATAGCAAGAACTCCTGTGAGTGTTTACGAATAGAAAAGTGAAATACAGAGGTGAAGGCACAAGAAGCCTTGTCTGTTCTCAAGTATCACTGTTTGCTAAAGGAAACCGAGACATCGATGCTCACACAGCATGGGGACAGGTGCTATAAAAGCCTGAGTGTAAAGGGCTTACGAGCCCAGAGAAGAGAAGGGAGAAGACTTACGGTGGAATCCTGTGTAGGACCCAAGCTCCTACAGATGACTCCTAAGTTCTCTTCCACTTCTGGGATCCTATGTAGTATTTGGGACTAGAGAGTCCCTTGGACTGCAAGGAGATCAAACCAGTCAATCCTAAAGGAAATCAGTCCTGAATATTCACTGGAAGTACCACTGCTGAAGCTGAAGCTCCAATACTTTGGCCACCTGATGTGAAGAACTAACTTATTGGAAAAGATCCTGAAGCTGGGAAAGATTGAAGGCAGGAGGAGAAGGGGACAACAGAGGATGAGATGGTTGGATGGCATCACCAATTCAAAGGACATGAGTTTGAGCAAGCTCCAGGAGTTGGTTGAAGGACAGGGAAGCCTGGCGTGCTGCAGTCCATGGGGTCACAAAAAGTCGGACACAACTGAGCGACTGAAAAACAACAGCAAATGTAGCACTGGGGCCAATAAGTGGTTTGGGAGGGCTTTATGCATGCCCTCCATGCCCTACAGTTGTAATGACATACTTAGAAAAAAAACAAACACCAATGTATTTGCTATGGAAAGTACAAGTTTTCTGGTTCCCTCACTTCCTGCTGCTCCAAACAAATAGCAGCCTCATAGCCTGCCTGATGCAGAAATTCTGGAACTGCTACTAATTCTAAGGTTGTGTGTCTTGCAGTTATCAAGTCATAGGCCTGACCCCTTTCCAGAGGTTGTTGTTTGATGGAGCATCCTCAGTCTACTATTGGGCCTGGAAAAGCAGGGATTGCCCATGAGAATGAGTTACTGAGGATGAGGAATGGGCCAGGAGGGAGGGTGGTTGAGCACATCCTCCAACCCTGAGTCATCTCTCTGTGTTTGTTCCAACAACTCTGAGGCTTGAAAGCATTTCCTTCCCTCTAGGTTTTCCTCATTTTCTTTGCCTGCTTCCACAGACAGTACACCCACCCTCTCTCCCTCCCACCAAGGTCACCACTCAGCAGGCTTTGATAAATGTCATCTTTTTTTTCTGAAAGTCGCCTTGGAAAAAGGCAATTTGACTGCAGTGAGGCAGAACAGGGAGCTGAACGCCAGCCGCCCTTTATCGACCAGAGCCCAACTCCAGAACAAAATGAAGCAGAGTGTAACGCTGCCCTGCCCGGGGCTCCTGGTGATTCCCAGGTGCCTCTCCCCAGGGATTTGTTTGCTGTGCAGAGCCCAGCAGCGCCTGGGTCCTGTGGTCAAGGCTCTCCCTCCCTCTTTTTGTCTCCCCAGCCTTTTGTCTTCTGCCACTTGTTTCCTGGCTGGTAACTAAAGGTCCCCAAGAACCCCCACTGCTCTGGGGGTGGGAGCCCTCTCTACTGTGCAAGCAGTGGGCTGCTGATTAGAGCAGGGAATAAATAACAGCAAGCTAATTATCTCCTGATTGTGGCTTGCCTCACTAACAAGGCCGGGCTGGAGTGGTGATGCAGCGGTACTATTCCAAACATGCTTCTGGGTTCAGGGAAATTTCCATGTCTTTCCAGTCTGGAGACTCTTTCCCTTCCCAGATGCTCTGGAGTTTTAAATGGAGATGTTCCCACTCATGCTTCACCTTGGAACTGAGCGACTCACCCCAGACATGTTTGTGTCAGACCCTGGTGGGTGATGGGTGCTGGCTTCTCATATAAGCAGGAAAAGGCTTTCAGGGAGGCTTGGGGGTTGGCCAAGGTCATGGAGAGATGTGTCCTCAGGGACCACACTCTCCAGCACTTAGTATCCTAATTACATCTGCTGCTCCAACTGCTTGAACAGAGTGGCTCCCATCAGACCTGCAAGCAAAGCAGAAAAGTGCTAAGAGCACTGTTCTGGGGTCTAGTCCTAGCCTTGAGTATCTCTGTGACGTTAAACATGCTCCTTAATCACTCAGGTCATCAATTCCCTCTCTATGAAGTGACAGTTAGGCTTTTCTCTATGAAATGAAGGCTAGGCAAACCTTGGAGTTTTGCCCAACTCTGGAAATATGAGTTTGTGAATTACTATAAAATTTAGACTGTGACACTGAGAAAACTCCCAGGGTCTTTCATGTCCACATCTGCAGTCAGAGGTTTCATTTCCCCTGTATTATTGCATTGTTCCCCACCCACTTGACCGGATCTCTTAGCTCTGTTAGTCTCTAAAACTTGTCTTGTCCGGAGAGAGGAAGGTGAGGAACATCCTGTTTAAGAAGATACATGGTTTTAGTAGCCTGGACTGTGCTGACACACTGAACCAGTAGCTATCAGACTATGAATAAGCCAGGATGTAGGAGTGACCTGGAACTGCTGCTGACCTCCTGTGTCAGAGGAGGAAATCAACTTGTCCCCCAAGCCCTTTGGACCATCCCAACGTTGGGCTCTGTTACCACTGCCACTCCAACCACAGAGTCTGCTTGCAGGAAAGGGTGGTCACCTTTCATCAGAGACCTCTACAGGGTGAGTAAGTCTCCTGTCAGAGGTCAGGTGTTGGGCAAGCGAGGTGCTTTCATTTGGTGAAGATGAATCCATGAAACAGCAAATGTGGGCCATGGTTACCTTGGGAAAGGGGAAGGGCTAAAAGAGGGTCTAGTGTCACGCTTGGGCTGAAAGGAGAATGTTACTTTTCACTTGGTCTGATTGATAGGAAGGGGTTTCCCAGGTGGCTCAGTGGTAAAGAATCCACCTGCCAGTGCAGGAGATGCAGGAAACTTGTGTCTGATCCCTAGATCAGGAAGATCTCCTGGAGGAAGAAATGGCAACCCACTCCAGTATTCTTGCCTGAAAAACTCCAGAGGAGCCTGGTGGGCTATAGCCCATGGGGTCGCAAAGAGTATGTGAGCACACACACCCACCCACCCACACACACACACACATGCACAATCTGATAGAAAGAACCCTCCAGTAGGGATCAGAAGGTCACGTTCCACATGATACTTTACCACTTCTAAAGGGTAAACATGGGCAATTCGTTTACGTTCTGTATTAGTTAGGGTGAGCTAACTGACCTGACTAATAACCCTGAAGTCTCAGTGGCTTATCACAATACAAATAGACATCACATTCACATGAGGGTTGAATGCAGATTTTCAGTGGATGGCCTCCCACAGGGTGATTAAGGAACCTAGAATCACCCATCTTGTGGCCCTGCTAACTGTTTTAGGCTTTGGAATCCTCTACTGGATCCTCTGTATTCAGTCAGCAGATGGAGTAGAGGCTGAGAGCCTGCAGAACTGTGTGGAAGGTTTTATGGGTCTAGAAGTGGCTTTCATTACTTCTGCCCACATTCCACTGGCTCGAACTCAGTCATTTGACCACACCTGCTTGCAAGAGAGACAGAAATGTAGCCCAGCTTGCACCCAGGAGGCAAAAGAAATGGTTGGGTAAACAACTAGTCTCTGACATACCTTTTTAAAAAGTTTGTTCCTGAACTCACCAGTAGAACAAAGATTCTCTTCTTAGTCATCTTTGCAAAGTTAGAATCAATATAAAATAAGAAAACAGATTATGAGAGTTTTAAAAATATAGAATGAAGAATACACACATAATGTTTTCAGATTCATCTAGAAATAATTTCATAAATACCAGCTCTATTAGAAACATTAAAGGTGCTCTGTTATTGGAAGAAATATTTTTAGGTTATGTGATATGTCTGAATGACTGTAACTGATTTCACTATGTGATGAGGACAAACTTCGATAAATGCAATCCTTAAAAAAAATGACAAAATGTGCCCTTCCTCTCCTATTTCCCTTTGATATAGATGGAGGATTCAGCCAGCACAGCTGATGTGGTCAGTGAGACTAGGGTCAAAATTTGGCCAGTGCAACCAGAATGTTTGGTGAGGCTGGGGCACAGAATATGGCCCATATAGTTAGGAGATTGATTCCAAGTAGAGGACTTGAGAAAATAATATGTTGAGGATAATGGGAGCCATATTTCTCATGGCTTCTTAGTGAAAGGAGTTACATTTATAGAAAGGAAATAAGCCATCAGAATGGGCATCATTAGTTTGAACACATGTTTTAAACATAATTACATAGATGTAGGGGTGTGTGTGTGTATGTGTACATACATATCTCTGTTTCTGTCTGCTGAGAGGTCCTATAAGCAATGATACCCAAATAGCAGTGAACATACCAATCACTCAGCTCTTTATTTCTAAAGACCATTTTCCACTAAAAAGAGCCAAGACTGATCAGCCTAAAAATTTATAGTTGAACCTGGAGCATCTCCTTGTGCTAAGAAAGTATGGAAGTGCTCAAAGAATGATGGAAACAAAAGGATACATAATCCAGATTGAAAGGATACATGCAGGCCAAGTCTGGGACAATTTAGGCATCAAAGTAACTAATTTTAGTATTAGTATTCAGTATGGTATCACCTACTGGATGGATGTGTTTGAGTGAACTCCAGGAGATGGTGATGGACAGGGAGGCTTGGCATGCTGCGATTCATGGGGTTGCAAAGAGTCGGACATGACTGAGCGATTGAACTGAACTGAACTGGTAGCAACCCACTGATTAAAACAGGAATGGATGAGTTAACACAGATACAAATAAATACATGGTGAGAAGGGAAGTCACTAACTTACACTGGAATGCCAATTGATAAAGACAGAAAAGAGAGGAAATTAGAAAATCACCATTTGGTCACCATCATAGTAATAAATTGGTAAGAATATGGCTGCTGAAGCCTGTGGGTGAAAATCTGATGAGGAACCTGATATTTACACAGTTTCAGCGTATCTCCCCACAAATGCTTATTAAGCTATAACCACAGTACTTATAACTGTATTTATAGTGGAGAAATTTGGCTGACATGATCCTCACCAACTGATAAAAGTTAGCATGCCTGGGGACTTCCCTGGCCAAGGAAACCATGGTCCAGTGGTTAGGAATCTGCCTTCCAATGCAGGGGACGTGGGTTTGATCCCTGATTGGGGAACTAAGGCCCCAAATGCCATGGGGCAACTAAGCCCGTGCACACTGCAACTAGAGAGGCACGTGACTAGCAGCGAGAATCCTGTGGGTCGCAACAAGAGAAGCCCACAGGTGCCTCAACTAGAGAAAAGCTAGTGTGCAGCCAAAAAAATGAAAAATAAAAAAAAGTTAGCATGACTGAAACAGAACAAATCAACATTTGTGTCTCTTTGGAGATGAATTGAGAATACAGCATCATTGCTGTAGCCTTCCTGATAAAAATGCTTAACCTGAATCCACTCATTAGGCAACATCAGCCAAACCCAAACTGAGGGACATTCTACAAAATAATTGGACAGTAGTGTTTGAAAATAACAAGGTCATGAAATATGAAGACAAGGAAAATCCCTTCAACTCTCAAGGGCCTCAGATAACAGTATGCGTCTCCTAAGAGTGCCATGTGGCTTAAACAGTAATGTATGTGACACTCTTTTTTAAGTCATAAAATGTGATACCAAATATAAATCATTAGTAGTATCTTTTCCCCAGAAAACCAAAACTAATAAATGCAAAATTGTCCCTTCAGTCCTGACATTTCTCTTAATTCTTCAACCAGTTACCATCACAACATGTTATACCCGGAGAGACTGATCCTTTAACGGACTGTGAGCTGAGAAGGCCCAGCACCGAGGAAGGAAGGACAATTGATGGCAGAGCCATGGATTGCTGTGATGCGTGTGCCTGTGTCCCTGTGTGTGCATGTGTGTGTACGCACTCACATCCTGGCTGCTTCAATTTTAGGCCTCATCTCTGTGAGCAGATGGACCCTGGGGGAACTGATGAACGCTGTTGTAGATTCATAAACATCTGCTGGTGGGGCCGGGGTAGTCCCTTCTAGGAGGAAAGGCCCTTTGCTTCTGTCCCTCCTGACCAAAGTCCTTGTGTACACAATGTTGTGATATAAACCACTGGTGGCAACTTGGGCATCAGGGTCCTAGCGCCACACACCATACAGGCGCTGACAGCCGGCAGTGTAGGGTAATGAAAATCATCATTCCTGTTTTCTGAAGCCTCTCACAGACATCCCCCCCCACCGGCCCACCCCCGTGAGCCTTAAAGCTGCAGCAACCTGTGAGGCACACAGTGCCCTCTGCATCTTGTCACAGATCAGGAAAGTCTGATGATCAGAGAGACCAGGCCTTGCCCCAGTCCACAGGGCCAATAAACGGCACCTGTAGGATGCCCAGCCAGGACAAGGGCTCTCCTCATCCTGGACATTCTGACGGACACTGACGGGAGATGGTTCAGCGCTGGTGCCTTTCTGTCCCTTTCCGGGCTCAGGGGGCTGATTCCTGTGCCCCTGCTTCTCAGAGCTCTTTTGCCACAAGATCCCCATCTGAGGCACACTATGCTAGGGTTCCCTCACTAGGCTGTCTGACCACCCCTGCCCCACTACGTTCTGACCAGAACCATGGGGTTCAGCATCTTAGCCGCTGCTGCTTATGGCCGTCACTCTTCCTTCTGGAGTCAAAGGAGAAGCCGACGAGGACGAGGCCATCCTGCTGATGGCCCCGGGAGGCTGGCCTCCGGAACTCATTCCTGTGCTCTTCCTGATTCTGAGGCCGGTTGCTGTGTCATCTTCAAGCCCACAAAGACATTTCTTTCCTCACGATGCCAGCAGAAGGAGCAATACTTCTTCCAATTCGCTCTATCTCTGAGAATCGGGCAGGAGGAAGTTCGCCAAGGCCAGGTTACCACCAGACTCCCTCTGCTCTCGGCACCTCCTGCACCCAGACAGACAGATGGATGAACATCAGACACCACAGTGCCCAGCTGGCCTCTGCTCCATCAGCTCCCTCGGTAGCAGCTGCTCCTGACTGGATAGAGGCTCCAGGAGAAGAAGCTGTTTCTGGCAGCAGCGGAGACCAGCCTGCATTCTGCTTGGTTCTCAGAGGCCTGAGGAAGAGGGTGCACTCTGGGCTTGTTAGGAAGCAATTTGTCGGATTTGTCAGGATGCGCTGGATCAGTCAGGGGCTTCCCTGATGGCTCAAGCAGTAAAGAACCCATCTGCAATGTAAGAGACGTAGGAAACATGAGTTCTATCCCTGCGTGGGGAAGACCCCTTGGTGGAGGAAATGGCAACTACTCCAGCATTCTTGCCTGGAGAATCCCACGGACAGAGGAGCTTGGTGGGCTACAGTCCACGGGTCGCAAAGAGTCGGACACGACTGAGAGACTTCACTTTCCAGTATTCTTGCCTGGAGAATTCCATGGAGAGAGGAGCGTGGACCTATGGACAGAGTTACAGCCCATGGGGTCACAAAAAGGTGGACATGACTGAACAACTGAACACACAGGCACATTGGATGGGTCAAGGGTGATCCACTAGACTTTGATCTGTGGCTTTGTGAACTTAGAGCCAAGGCTTCGTGGTGGAATAGAACCAACGCTGACCAGCTGGGAGCTGGCAAACTCAGTCTCAGATCTGCTCTAATCAGCTGGGCGAACGGCTTCTGCCCACTGGAATACAGGTTCCTCATCCATAACACAAGGAATGGATAAGGGTCCTCTGTCCTCTGTGCTCATCTAGTCAAACCAGTCTACCAGCTCTGCATGACTGGAGCTGAGCCTAGCAGGAACTCAAGTCTGGAGTTCATGCCTTCTGACTCCCAGGCTCAATTCACTGCTGATTCTGGAAACAGAGGCTAGGGTGGGATGTCTGCGGAGCAACGGGCATGGCACATCCTGGCCTCTGTTCATGGGATAAGGGAACTGCCCAGGAAGCAGCAACTGGACCCAGGGTGGTGCTCAGGGTGGGGTGGGGTGAAGGC